>VDFB02323795.1:0-39812 GCA_007258455.2 Sequoia sempervirens | reverse complement strand
CCCTAACTTGGTAAAAACATGCATTTATTAATTCATGAATTAATTAACTCTACAAAGATTTAAATGTATATACATAATCTGTGAGTAAATTTTTAATTTAAAGAAGGATTGGCATTGTGTTCTAACAAATTTTACCATTTAAACAAGATAATTCAAACAACCTACTTCACATTAAATAATATTTGTATTCACTTTAATCTAAAGAAACTTGAGATAAGGTTACAACCTAATAGACAAAAATTATGTTGATAATTTACCTTGATAATTCAAGAGAGTGGATAAAATATTTATAATTTACTTTACTTGTGAGTAATAACTACCTATTAAACTCAAATGACCATATATTTATCTTTAAATCAAAATTTAAAATTGTCAATACGAATATTAATTCCAATTTAACAAAATAAAATTATAGGGTAACACTCTTTATCCAATGTAAGCTAACTAATTTATTTATCTAAGTGAGGATTGACAATAATAACTTGCCTAGGGTTAGGTAAAAAGGTAACTTACAAGGTTTCCACTTGGACTATTCTAAACTAAAGGAATTAACAACAAATTTTATTCTGTTTTATTTTATTTATAAGTAACTACCATTTCACTGGATTATAAACAATTAATCTCAAATGTCTTAATCATTGTCCATATATATATAATGATATATACATATTTACTTATGCTTATCTACAAATTCATTTATATAAGTATCTATTCTTTACAAAAGAAAATAGCAAATATTTTATTTTATTACATTGATCTTTTAAAAATATACATATAATTTAATTTATCCTTGTATAAATATAAATATTTATAAAGAAGAAAAGGGGATTATTTAATAAGCATAAATATTTATAATAGACAGTTATAAGTAAAGAAAATGGTCTTAAACATATTAATTATCTTTATAAGATGCAAACACCTCTTGATTAAAAGAGTACTGAACATGGCAAGCTTTTAGGGAAAATAAAAAGAATTATTTTAAAATCTCAGAAGCAATCTTTAAAATCAGATTTTATTTTATTTTTGTTTTAACGATAGTGCACATCACATGTCATAGAGGATTTATTTCTTAATTCATATTTCAAACCTAAATTGTGTTGTGAAAAAGACCAGATGCAAATGTGATCAGAGAAGCTATTTAATCCACTACATGAAATCATGTCTAAATGCAACAGCTATGGAAGTACAAAATATTTTAAATTTATGCACCCTACAAAATCTAAATACTACAGCTGAGATAGATTGCCAAGATATCAGGGAAATTAAGTATGTATGCAACAATTAGAAGGAATATCCCAAGGCCACTGGTGAAAGCAATAACAATTTAGCAGCCATTGAATAATCAAGAAAGGGGTTTAAAATTTAAAATGGCACATGAAGCATAACAATAGAAATTACCCTCACCCTTCTGGAGTTTCCTTGTGATTACATTGACCATCTGTGATAGATTGTCAATAAAAATTCAAGAAAGTTATTTAAACTTTAATACTCCCTTTTGTTTAAGTGCTGCAGCTGAGACAAGCTGATAAGATTTCAGAGAGGCTATTTAATTTTCTATCAGAAATCTAGGCTAAAATACTACAGCAGTGATAGGTCACCCATGGTATCAGGAAGATTATATACTCTAAGAAGAAATGACTCAATGCCACAGGGGAGAGAAATTAAGACACAACAGCTAATGAAGAATAATGAAGGGATTCAAATGAAGTTAACACATGAAGCATATATATATATATATATAATAGAATACATGCAAACCCAATTTGTTTTGACTTTGCAAATCAAACAAAAATTAGAGGAACCAACCTGAAGAATTTGCAGCTTGAGATGTTGTGTTTCCCCCCTGCAACTTCCTCTCTCTTTTATTTGTTCTTTTCTTCTGATATCCTCTCGCCAAAAGTTTTCTTCTCCCCAATTCTCCTCTCTTCCTTTTTCCCCAGTCACCCCCAAAATAAATTCCCGTAACAATCCAAGGTTTCTTGCTAAAAGAAAGGTTTACAGGTGGCAAGATTTCCATTTTACCAAATTACACCCGACACTCTAAATTTACTCTGCTTAACACTTGGAGAAATTTAACAAATCAATAAAGGTTTACAGGTGGCAAGATTTCCATTTTACCAAATTACACCCGACACTCTAAATTTACTCTGCTTAACACTTGGAGAAATTTAACAAATCAATAAATCTACCCCCACTATTCTTGACTGCGGTGAAAGGTTTACAAATTAATTTCAATATTTTAATTTATCATACTTTCCTCGATTTTACCCAAACTGAGTTGATTCGTGATAATTCATACTTACTCAACTTAATAAAAATCTCGGGTGGTAAAACTTTTAACTATATAATTATATTGAAATGCAAAATAAATGCAAATTTGTATTTTTAAATGATGGATATATAAATTTTAAATTTAAATTTAAATTATTTAGAGGGATGTAATAAAATATTACATCTTAAATATATATATATATATATATATTTTTGACTTAATCCTTAACAATAATTAATTAGATAATATTATTTAATTAAATAAATAATATTATTTAATTAACTAACAATATTATTTGATAGCTAATTGGGAATTTACACAGCTAAAATTAAAATATTATTCTATTTATAATTAATAAAATTAAATACTGACAATTAAAGTAACATTCTTTTAATTTTACAAACACAATTTAAAATTTCCAAACTAATCTAATAATTAATTAAATCTTCACAACACACATTAATAATTAAATTTAATGTTTAATATCAACCATAATACTAACCATTGTTGTATTAATTTAACTAATTAACAATAATGATACACATCTAAATCAAACAATTAACACATTAAAATTGCCACTTAAAATGAACGGCGTAAGGCAAGAGGATACCAAACAGCATGGGAACTGATGGATGACATCATCAACCGACGACAGGACAATAGACACAGATTGGGATACTTTCTTATCAAATCCCTACACCACATCACATCATCATAACACAGTATCATGTGCATCCAAGCAAAACATATAAGTCAAATAGATGAAACAATCGCCAACGTAATCATGAGTATACATCAAACATAAGCAATATTTGAATAGCAACAACCACATGCACATAAAGGTATCATGGGAGTTCAATAACACGAGAGGCATTACAGGGGAATTGAATCAATGTTGTAGATTTCAAAACTTTAATTTACTTTGTTTCAACAAATTAATAAACCAAAGTAATGATACTAACAACACTTAACTAGTTTCACATGCTTTTTCAATGTAAGAATCTAAATACCAAATAGTAATCAATATCAAATGCTTAAACATGAATGACAAGTAAATCACACAATTTTAGAAACCATGAAACAATAAATTTCTAGAGTGAAAAACCCTCATGGGGTAGAAAAATCACTCAAAATCGCCTCACTAGCTTAATCAAAATTCCTCACTGGCTACCACTAGCAATACTATCTCATTGATAGATTTCAAATGCATCACTAGCTACAAATGCCTCACTTGAAACACAAACGCCTTACTGGCTACAAATTCCTCACTGGCAACACAAACACCTCAATGGAAAAATGTCTCACTAGCGAAACACCAAAGATTTGAATGAATAAGTTTAAACAAAGGGTTACTCTATTTATCTATAGTACAATGCATCTTATGTCTCCCTTATCAAGACCAAAAAGGTTAACTCTTCAATGCATTACTTCTTATACAAATATTATCCTCCTTGTATACTCATAATTACTTTGATATCATTTCATAATACACATTCTCTTCAATACAAAAGACACTCAACCCTAAAACAATTTCACTTTACATACTACCATTTACACAAGCATGTATGAGAAATCAATTCATTCAAGAACTAAGTAATCATTAAAGGACATTATTAGACTATGAGAATGAATTATTTTACCTCTGCAACAATAATTTGATTCCTATGTCTACAATAGATCCTTTAACACCTATATGTCCTCATCTCTGGATCACAAACATGCCTCTGCAATTGCTCAAAATATCATTGAATTTACCAAGTAAAACTCATCTGAATACTAATATTCACCAATCTTAATCATCTACATCTAGGAATGTATATTTATCTCTATAGAATGCAAATCCCCAATCCAACCTTTTAGAAACAACTATGTAATTTGTTTATAATTTCCCTAGCCTTGCAAGTTTGATGCATAACTAAAAAAAGGTCGTTTGTAGAGTAGTTATCAAATCTTCCCATCAAATTATTTTTTTGTTGAATGGTTGTTGATTTTCAAAATGAATTTAAAACATTGCCATTGATTTATACTTTTGTGCCCTATTAACATTTAAATGATGTGTGTTGATTAACTCTTGGTGCACGATAACATTTTGATCATTGATATCATCAAGTAGACTAGGCACTAGGGCTGGTCCCCCAACATTGATAAACCCTTCATGTAGTCACTTAAGTGACATATAACTTGCTAAGTAGGTCAATAGCCAAATATAACAAAAATTAAGTCCTTCTAGTGATAGGTTGAGAATTAGTCTTTAGATTTTAAAACAAAGTTATGCTTTTAGAGTTTTTAGGGTTTCTAAGAGATCTAGGACTTACAACTAAATTCAAGTGACACTTAAAATTTTTGAGAACTGTGAAATAGAATGAAGACTAAAAAAGTAAGTTCTAAGACGGATTAAATCATTTGATCTTTCAACCTTTATTTGTCTTAAACAAAGTGTATTCTAGGGTGTTTAGAAGTTCAATAGGGTTTAGAGATCAGAATAATGATAAATCCCTAAAAATCATTGCATGAATTCTTTAATAATTGTCTCCTATATGATAAAGACTACCTCCTCAAATTATTTTGTATGCTCTGACATATCAACAACTTATCCTAACAAAAAGATAGCACCACGAGATCGGAATTCAAACTGTAGATCACAAAACCAAGAGCATATATCTTGAAGGCTTATACACCAATCAACTCAATCCAATTTTAACATCAATGAAAAACATAATCCCATGCCCAAAAACTCACCCTTTGGCATTGATGTCAAACTAGTTTACAAATCCTACTATGCACCTCTATCTCCCCCTTTGACAACAATGACAAAGGGATACCTGATCACAAAGAAAGCACTCCTCCTCTGAAGAATATACTTTCATCTTGAAGAATTAAAGCAAATAAGTCTCCCAAACAAACATTGAAGCTCCCCTTGACTAAAAACTCTACACTATCATACCTTGTTACTATTATAACTTCCCTTTGTCTAAGAAAATTGTGAATGAACCAAAATAAGAACAACATTGTCAAGAACAATTACATCTCCAAGAAATAAATTCAAGAAGCATGAGAAAAATATATGCAAGATACGTGAACATGAACAACATAAGCAAGACCACTTTCACATTTTCAAAGCGCTATCATTGTCAAATACCAATCAAAGCATCATGAAGCAACCATCACCTATATTTTTTCTTTTTGAGGCCTCACACTTGGAGCAAATATCAAGACTATTATGCTATTATTCACTTGATCATGCAAATCATTGTCAAGGCTCCACTGACTTTTAAAGATTAAAGCACTTTTTCAACCTCTTTGTCTACTTCCTTTCAACATCTAGTGCACAAACACCAAGTTATTGCCTTTGTCATCTTTTGACAAATACAACATGTCTCATATCAACTGTCACATTTGTAATCTTATACCAATACAAACAACACATAGAAACTTTGATAGAAATAACATCACTGAGGAACCATTGTCAAGCACATATTTAAGTGAAAAATTGCATTATTCTCACTATCCCTTGAATGAAAACCTTCATGAAAAAAATGAATACTATACTAGTTCAATGTGACACTCTCAAGTCACTATCCCATACACTCTCAAGTCACTGTCCTATTTCCTTAAAAAAATCAATACTTGATCACTTCAAGCTATCTTCAAAATAGTCACTATGAGACTAAGCTCACTCCCCCTAATATGAATAATCAAACAAGGCACTAGTGCACATTTGCATTGTTCAAACTTCATTTATCAAGACATATTGTGAAACAAATAGGTTGTATACTATTAGATTCCAAAAACAATACCACTAAGCACTGTGCACTATTCTTTTCCAAAAACATAACAATAAAATATAGAAGTTCCAATTTAGAAAACAACAATCTCTGTCCCATTTTACTGTGGGTACAAGAGCTTTACAACCATACACCAAGGTAGAGAAGGAGCAATATAGACCTGCAACTTGACTTGAAACAAGGAGAAAATGTTAACCACTATAGTCAAAGAAAATATGTTTTATATGTGCATTGAATTTCCACTTGTATGATAAATACATCACTATAAATGCATAATGAGCTTATCATTGAACGATAAATGCAATGACATCACTAAAAATGCAAAGGCTCATTGTTGTAAAAATGTAAATGCTCACAGTCTTGATTCTCACTATCCTAATCACTATTACTGAAAAGAAAAATAATATTGCACTATCACCACTTCATTGATCAAAATCAGTTAAGGGTGTCAAGATTACTACAAGTTTAGGAGCATTGTTGAACAACTCACAAATCAGACTTTCAAAGACAATTTTCAGCCACTAATCCATTCTCGTAGAACATTGAAAAATATGCACAATAGAAATACTATCCTCATTTACTAGCACCAATCAAAGTTACTAAGAAGAATTCATTGATATTTATCTAGCATTTCACAAAATTACAACCAAGTGTACTACCATTATCAAACACCCATGCTGTCACAATTCTTGAAGGATTATTGGCCTAGCTTCACAAATATAGATAGCTTAATTTCTTACTCCCACTATAAACATTGTTTTATACCATTGTCAAGAACCATATATTTTTTAGGTTCAAGTACCAATATATTGTCAAACTAAAGTGTTGTCACTTATTCATGCATAGCACTACACCCTAATGATTATGCAAACTTGTTGTATTTAAGAAGATTCATTCATTTGAATCAAATAGAGTGCATTATCTATCTCAAGAAAAAATAAGGGAACTTTCATTAGATTCTCAAATCAAATTCACAAACTCAAGCCACTGTTGAAGCACCATAACACTATCTCTATATACAAGAACTTCCCAAAGGTAGAATAATCATTGAAGAATAGTCACTAACCATACACCATAAAATTACTACACCAAACTATCAACATACTCTCTCCTATCTTCCATGAATGATGTCCTCATTTTCATATGCAATTAAAATTACCACTGATTAGTTGCATTTGCTTACTAGCTTCTATATTATTATTTCAAACCCATGTTGAACATAAAAAATATGCTATTTCTTTTAAAGTTCATGTGACTTATCTATGCTTCTACATTTTTCATACATGTTTATTAGGGTACTTGCAACAAAAAATTTATATACCCTATTCCAAAGAAAGCTAGTAGGGACTGGTAATACACTTGCTCAATGCATTTTCTAGAATTTTTCCCAAAACCTTTCAACAAATCTACTTTGTGGTCTTGCATTCACTGCATATCCAAGGTTCACATGTTTCATGTTTTAAATGATCACAACAACATTAACACATACCTATGACACAAATCACAATGTCCAGCAAGTGATGCTAGCATATCCACCATTTGAACACTATCCATGCCACTACTATCTGAGAAGAACATTGTCTAAGGAGATCCTACCAATCATATGAGATAATCTAAGATTTAATCATGTTGATCATGCATCCAAGAACTAATCAAAAGACTACAAGAACTAATCATATCACTATTGTAAGATGCAACCACTGGTAACTACTATACATAGACAATGCACTGTGCCACTATAAAACAATACTGATAAAGTAAAATTGCATTATTGAATGCAATTCCTTATCTCCACTTATATAATTTTGTAACCTTGTCTCTCATCAAAACTTATTTTAAAAGGGGTTAAATAATAATACACTAATCTACTCCCCCTGAGATCCTACTTCTTATGCACTTGGTGATGTCTCTTGTACATGAAGCACAAGCATGGATTTTCCTTTCTCTTTATCATGTTTTCTTCTCCATACCTAAATAGGTCTCTAAGTATCTTCTTGCTCAAATTATTTTAACACATTTCTTCTGTAAAACTTGGCTCTATGTCAAAAACCATTACATCTATAACACATGATCAAGGGTCTATATCTTCTTGTGAATCTTACATAATCATTTAGAACTTGTCTACTACAGTTTCTTACAATGTGACCAACATTATTACAGTTATAACAAACACTATTATAGCCCTGATTTGGAAAACTATAAGAACTCTTATTCTTATTCAATTAAAGATCATTTCTTGAGTGAACTCTATAATTTCTAGCTCTATGGCCATAAGTATGACAAGAATAGAACTAGCCATGAAATTGAGAGTGGTTGTACCTGAAATATGGAGGTCTTGATGGACTATTTTTCCTTCTACCTTCACCAACACATTCATGTTCTATCTTATCTATATGATCAGTAGCATGATGACCCAAATCTATCTTCTTCCTTGGTGTATTCCTAACTTTTAGGCATTGTCCTTCTTCATAACCTAATCCTGTAGTTTCTTTATAGTGTTTTTGTTTGCTCAACATGTCATTCAAACATTCAGTTCTATTTTCAAACTGAAGATTCTTGTGCAACTCAATAGATTCCTTTTCCAATTCATTTTTCAAAGAAACTATGTCTAATTCTAATCTTAGACATTCATTAGCTTTGACTTATAGATCAGATTTGGTAAATTCAAAAACTCTTTTAGTTTCTTCTATTTTAGTTTTTAGACTTATAATCAATTTGTCAGATTTATCAATTTGACTCTTTAAGTTAACAACCCAATTTCTTGCTTCTTTATAATCTAAAGAAACTATTTCAAAATCTGAATTGTCCTTGGAGTCTTTTTCTTGTTGAAGCTAATCTTCTAATCTCCTATCTTCTTTTTTGAGATGCTTGATTATATCAAGATCACACAAAATTTCACCTTCTATATCAACCTCACATTCATGTTCATCATAGTCTTGTTCATAGTAATATTCATCCACAAAAAAGTTATCTTTCTTCACTTACAATGAAGTCTTCCTATTTACCAAAACTCTCAACTACAAGACCATTCTTTTTATCACACTTTATATCAACATTCAAGAGATACTCATGCAAAAACTCATTACAAGACTTGACTAAGGCTTGTTTTATGATATTTTGATCAACATATTTCTTTTCTCTATTTGATCCCTTATTTCTATTCTTCTTACCCATAATACTCCACTTACCAGGAACCCCTTAAATTGGTTAGACTTATGCATAGGTCTAGCTCCGATACCACTTGTTGGAGTACAAACAACACTTAGAGGGGGGTTGAATCAGTGTCATAGATTTCAAAACTTTAATTTACTTTCTTTCAAAAAAATTATAAACCAAAATAATGATGCTAACAACACTTAATAAATTCGGCATGCTTTGTCAGTGTAAGAATATAAATACCAAACAGTAATCAATATAGAATTCTTAAACATGAATGATAGGTAAATCACACAAAAATAGAAACCATGACACAATAAATTTCAGGAGTGGAAAACCCTCATGGGGTAGAAAAACCACTCAAAATTGCCTCACTGGAAAAGCCTCACTAGCTAGAAATTCCTCACTAGAAATAATATCTCACTGATATTTTTCAAATGCCTCACTAGCTACAAATACCTCATTGGCAACACAAATGCCTTACTAGCTACAAATGCCTCACTGGAAACACAAACACCTCACTAAAAAAATGTTCACTGACAAAACACCAAAGATTTGAATGAATAATTTTATACATAGGGCTACTCTATTTCTTTGTAGTACAATGCATCTTATGTCTCCCTTATTGGGACCAAAAGGTTAACTCTTCAATACATTACCATTTATACAAATGTTATTCTCCTTGTATAAACACAAGTACTTTGATATCATGTCATATTACACATGCTCTTGAATACAAAAGACATTCAACCCTAAAAAAAATTCACTTTACATACTACCATTTACACAACCATGTATGAGCATATCAATACATTCAAGAATCGAGTAATCATTGAAGGAAATTATTAGACTATGAGAATGAATTATTTTTCCTCTACAACAATCATTTGATTCCCATGTCTGCAATAGATCCTTTAACACCTATATGTGCTCATCTCTGCATCACAAACATACCTCTACAATTGCTCAAAACATCACTAACTTTACCAAGTAAAACTCATCTAAATGTTAATCTTCACCAATCTTAATCATCTACATATTGGCATGTAGATTTATCTCTATAGAACATAAATCCCCAATCCAACCTTTTAGAAACATCTCTATAAACATTTTATAATTTCCCTAGCCTTGCAAGTTCGATATATAACTAAAACAAGGTTAGTTGTAGAGTAGTTATCAAATCTTCCCATAAAATTATTTGTTCATTGAATGGTTGTTTTTTTTCAAAATGAATTTAAAACATCACCATTGATTTATACTTTCACACCCTATTAACATTTAAATAAATTATGTTGATTAACTCTTGGCACACAATAAAATTTTGTTCACCAGTATCATCAAGTAGACTAGGCACTGGGGCCAGTTCCCCAACATTGATAAACCCGTCATGTAGTCACTTAAGTGACATATAACTTGCTAAGCTAGTCATTATCCAAATATAATAAAAAAGTGAGTCCTTGTAATGACAATTTGAGAGTTAGTCTTTAGATTTTAAAACAAAGTTATGCTTTTAGAGTTTTTAGGGTTTCTAAGAGCTCTAGGACTTGCAACTAAATTCAAGTGATACTTAAAATTTTTGAGAACTATGACATAGAATGAAGACTTAAAAAGTAATTTCCAAGAAGGATTAAATAATTTGAGCTTTCAACCTTTATTTGTATTCAACAAAGTGCATTCTAGGGTGTTTAGAAGTTCACTAGGGTTTAGAGATCAGAACAATGATAAAACCCTAAAATGTATTGAATGAATTCTTTAAAAACTATATATTGTATGATAAATACTATCTCCTTAAACATATTTCTATTCTTTGACATATCAACAACTTATCCTAACAAAAAGATAGCACCATGAGATCAGAATTCAAAGTATAGATCATAAAACCAACTATTCTACTATAGATCACAAAACCAAGAGCATATATCTTGAAGGCTCATACACCAATTAACTCAATTGAATTTTGGAATTAATGGAAAACATAATTCCATTCTAATTGTAAATATTAATTGAAATTTCACAATCAATTACCAAACATATCACTACCTCAATGTTCAGTGTTCTCTTGAAATGATAGGACATCCTCTGCACAATGATTGTTGCCTCCTGATTAAAAGACTCCCATTTTCCAACCAACATTGTAACTATTTTTAGAGATTAAAATGATACATTTGATTACATCTTGTAATTAGTAGATCTTACCCACATTTTTTTCGAACATGACCATCTCTAAGAAGATGCACCACTACACACCTTGTCAGGTGTGTCAACCATCTCAACAACATTCATCACTATACGAAGCACTTTTCATTTTACAATATGCATCCTTCGCTAGCTATAAAATGTAAAATATTTGCAAGTGTTACAAATAGTTAAAGTTCCAAAATTCATTGCACCATCTATTGTAAGAAAGCATACCTTTTTGCAATCATAAGAGGAATTTGAAACATAATTTTTAGTTTACCTAAGACTTCTGATAAATTTTGAAGGTGCCTTTCATTACATTCTTTTTTTCTAAATAAGAAAAGGTTTTCAATACATTCATACTATCAAAAAAATTGCAAGTTGGAAAAGGGATAGTGTTATGAAACCTACAACCCATATAGGTTGTAAAACCAGATACACATAACAACCCAATTGGTTAGTCACCCCTTAGCTCAATTTAATTTCAATTATGTATCCCCCACCTTCAAAATGAAATAAATCACAACCCACTATGTTTTCCAACCTACAATTATTTCGTACATTTATTTTTCAATCACATGAAGATACTGAATTGAAATTTTTACCATAACTAAATTTTGTGATAAATTTTCAAGGTTCCTTTCATTACATTCATAATATCTAAATAATAAAATATTTTCAAGTTATTCATACTATTTTGTGAAATTCTAGGTTGGAAAACACTAGGTGTTATAAATCCTACAACCCACATACTATTCTAAAACCCCTTACAAGTAATGTAACCTAATTGATTAGTCACCCCTCACCTCAATTTGGTATGTTTTTAAATTTCTTGAGAATTTTTTTCTTTATAGATAGCAAGAAAGTAATAAAATTGGAAAACATTGAGTGTTAAGAAACCTGCAACCCACATAGTGTTGTAAAACCCTCTACACATAACAACACAATTGGTTAGTCACCTCTCATGTCAGTCTGGTTAGTTTTATGTATCTCCCACTTGTAACTCCTCCTCGTGCTCTCAACCATTTAGATTTAAACATGAAGAATGAAACAACCAACAAACCACATTTTGTTTTGCAATATGCAATTATTTTGTGTATTTCTCTATTTCAATCATACGAAGAAATTCAAATCCAATGTATACCATAACTAAGAGTTTTTAGATATTTTTAAGTTGAACTTCATTAAATTCTTACTTTCTAAGAAACAAAAGGCTTCCAATAAATTCATAAAAGTATCCAAATTCACTTGAGGTGTGACCAACCAATTGGGTTCTTACTTTTTAAGTAACCAAAATTTTTCCATTACATTCAGATTGTTTGTGTGTTGGCCTTATCATTGCACCAAAAGGTCAACTTGTCAATGCCCAATACAAGTGTTAGATAAGATTCATAGGAGGCAATTAAACCATTTCATGAATCATTTGATCAATGCTAACTAAGGGGTGGAAGCACCAAGCTTCCAATAATCCCCCTAGCATGACCATAAGATTCAAAATCACAACCCAAATCTCATACCAATTATAATAAAACTAATCATGAATGTACAACTTGACATCAAGATCTAGAAATGATGCCATTGGAAAGCTCTCAAAGAACCCACATCAAGTATACATCCTATGTTCTCCTCTAAACCTTGGAGAACATGAGCCTAATGTTACCTTAATTTAGTGTTGTAATATGTTTTTCATATTCACATTAAGTTTAGGGCATGGGTCAATGCAGGATCATGGGGGGCTAAACTCGGCCCATAGGTGGCAATAAAAATTTAAAAAGATAGAGTTACCCAACTTGACATAAAAAATTAAATTGGCTATTAGCATAATTTAAAAAATATGTAAAAATAGAATTTGTAGCAAACTAAATGTAGTTTCTAATCTATTAGTCTTTTTTTGGAAAAAACTAAATTTTGTTTAGTAAAAATTTAAAATTTGATACAGTAGTACTAATTGTTTAGAAAAAAATAAAAAAGCAAGCATTTGTCCACCCACCCTAATGGGGAGAAAAAATAAATATTTTATTCTAAATATTTCAATATAAGTAGAGGACACATTCCTGGATGTGACACATGTTTTTTTGTAATTTATTTGCATGTAAAATATTTAGTTATGAATTTTCTAGTAGGAATTTTTAAAAATATTAAAAAACCATTTGTTTGGCCATCCTAACTTGGTCAAAAAACTATGAAATTTAATCTTTCTTTTTATGAAACTATATTTTGTGAAGCATAGTATATAATGCATCTTTTGGATTAAATTTTTTTTTAAACCATTTAAAAGTTGTAGATGTTTTCCAATCAACCTATCAATCAGTAATTTAGTCAAAATGTATGTAGAAAATCAATAATAATTATCTATTTAAATCCAAATAAGGAATATCTTATATTTTTAGAAAGTTGACAATTTTCTCTATAAACCCTTTTTGTTTAATAAAATTTAGATAAGAAAGGTCGTCAGCCACTTTTATGTCATATCACTACTATTTGGCCCCCCATGATCCTGCGCTGACACACCCTTATAAACTAAATGGACTTAATTGTGCCTTTTTTGTGTTGTAAAGTGTACCTTTGCACTTTCAAATTAATCTAGGGCTTTATTAACTAATTGAGGTTAATTTTCCTTAATTGGCCCCTCTAATTCAAATCCAAGCCTAATTAATTATAAATTCAAAGGGATAAAACCCGTCATTCGTAAATTCCATTTCACAAAACTCAACTTTGGAAGATGTGTGTCCTAGGTAAGTGACCTATGACCCATTTTCCATAGGGTGGGTCCTCACTTGGCCCTAGGACTCTGATTTTGCATTACATTTCACCTTATCTGATGTGTTTATGAGGTAAGTGGCCTTGGACCTATTCATCCTATGGTGAATGGGTCCTCACTTAGACCTAGGACCTCTCTTTGAAATAATTTTTTGGTGGTATTTTAATGATTTGAAATCCATAATTCAATGTTAGCTTGTGATATTTGAATTTTGAGAATTAATCTAAAGTTATGTATAAACACAAGGTTATTTCAATACATTTCACCTAGAGTTTTCAAGAGAAGAATCTAAGAAATTTTCATGAGATCAAGTATTCACATTTAAGGAGCAAGCAAGATTGTAGTCTTGGAGCAGCATTATAGTGTTTTTATAGGTCTTCAAGCTCATTTTGTTGTCAAAGATCAAACATTATTAAAGGATTGATGATATATGCCTATGGAGAATCATGATGGATTCTAGGTTTTGAGAGAAGCACCATTAGATTCAACCAAGCCTAATGACTTGTTTCTTAAGTTATTCCACCTTCTATGATCATTATATTTTCAACCTAAACTGAGGTATATTCAGATTTGTGACTTATTAAGGGGATTGGAGGTCTTTGTTCCTGTTTCATTTTAGGATCCTATTCTAACACAATTTTGTAGGTTTTCTTTGCATTATTAGAGGAATTAATCTTAGACACACTTAAGGTTAGGATTGCACACACATTTTATCTTTCATATTTATATTCATTATCAAGGTTTAATTACCAAACATGAGGTTTCACCAAGGAAAACCCTTATCACCAACAAACATCAAATTTCTTTTACGAATTATCAATAGATCTAGATCTAAAAGTAGGAATATCAAGTTATAAGAAGGAATTTCAAGTATGGAACTTCAAACGTAGACAATTTTTTTCTAGAAGAGACTACCAAGACCCATTCACCATAAGGAAAATGAGTCCCTATTAGGGATACAAAGCTAACAAGTTTTCACAATTCATAAGCTATAGTTTATGATTTAGAGTCTCCTAGGAAATTTTACCAGGACCCATTCACCATAGAGTGAATGAGTCCTTGCTAGAGTTGCAGAAACATAAAGTTTTGATAGGTGCACAACATTTATTAACTTCAAATTTTCTAGAAATTTTATTGTTTCCTTATGTTTTGTGATAAATTTATTTATTTCACTTTGTAGATCTAGCCTATTTGAAGTTTTTTTTCTATTTAAAATATTTCTCCCCAAAGTGTTGTTTGACTCACAACCCCATCCTTGTATAAAGGAGAAATTGTTGATTCATACCTTGATTTGAATCACCTTTTGGTTGATAGACATGTCATGGTTGTGGATCTCATTTCTTGAATGAAATAGTGAAGAATAGGGTTATTTATTTTTGGTAAACCCCCTTTTATATAACCCCATAATGTTTCATTATGGTGAACCCAATCTTGTAAAACAAAATTCTAAAATTTGGAGTACATTAAACCCTAGATCTTAGTTTTGCAATAGTTTGCATTATATTTCAATTAGTTGCATTGTAGTTAGGGTTTTTTAATTTTTTCATTAGTGAACATTGCATTTAGGGTTAAAATTACATGTTTGCATTGCCTAAAATTATTAAAAATAAAAAAAACTGCATTAGATCTGAGTTTGTTTTTCATAGCGTTTAACATTGAAATCACCATTCAATCATTTAGATTCATATTACACATTAAATTTAGTCACATTGTTTATCATTCACCGTTAGTAAAAATTGCATTTCAAAGCATAAAATTTGGAAAATCTATTATGGAACTACTTGTTATAGATCCTAAACAACAAACACATAGGATCACCTTAGAAATATAAAATTCAAATTTAGAAAACCCTAATCTAGGACGCATTTTCCATAGGATGAATGTGTCCCTATATAGAAATTTTTAGCAAAAATTTTGAGTGGTTTTTAGTCTCTCATATGCATTTTTGTTTCTATTATCAAACCTAAGAAGTAGCTTCCAAAATAATTTATTTTTGCATTCAATTTGTTGTTCATTTAGTTAGATTTTACAACATTGAGAAAATAATTTCTTGCATATTTTAGTTAAAAGTAGCACTATAATTTTTCATTTTTCTTTTATTTCCAACATTATTGTGTCATTATATATGCTAATTTACATTTTTCAATCATTAGAAAATAAAAACAAAAACCAAAAATGTTAAAAACATCAAACAAAACCCTTGGAGAAAGCATAGTTATTTGATTATGTCAAATCTCTTTTTCAAAGTTATCTTATCCCTCAATCCCTTTAGTAGTGATGACTTTGGCATGTTAGATGAATCCCTTGAGGATTTCATCTCACAAGGTTCATCCACTAAGGCTTGTCATAACAAACCAAAACATAAAGACGTTAATGCAATCACACCTCAACTTATCTTTTACCCTCCCTCACAACAACCTTAAATTCAAAACAAGCCCATGCTTATCCTAGAACCACCTAAAAAAAAATCCTTCACTTGATGATAACAATGATTCACAAAAAATGGGTTACAATACTATTTCTCACACATACAATGCAAGGAACAATAGGCAACAACAAACCACCCCTATTTCATTACCCTTTCCTCAACCTATCTTTCCCAGTGCTCCTCGTTTACCTCTGAATAGTGAAAAGGAGTATGATCTTGTTGAACAACTTAAGAATACACCAGCTAAGATATCCCTATGGTATCTTATTCAAGCTTCACCAAATTACCATAGTATGCTTCAAACAACCTTGAAACAAGTTATGGTTCCTCCTAATATAAATTCAAATGATGTGGCAATGCTCGTTCAAGGAATGAATGAGGTTGATTTAGATTTTTTTTTCACCAAAGAGAATTACCGTCCTTGGAAGTTCAAAAATGACATGATGCATTCATGATAATATCCCATGTTAATCTAATTGTGATAAAGAGAACCCTTGTTGAGAATGGTTCAACCCTTAATATGTGTAGTGTGAAACTTTTGGAGAAGATTCATGTGGATAAGAGTGGAATCATCCCTAATTCTTTGTTTATCCATGGATTTGATAATATAGGAAACAAACCACTTGGATTCATCACATTTCCTATTAAAGTTGGGAAAGTAACATTACAAACGATGGTCCATGTTATGCCTCACGATCTTTCTTACAATCTCCTCTTGGGGAGACCATGGATTTATGAAATGAATGGGGTGTCTTATACCCTTCATTGTGTAATGAAGTATGTCTATGAAAAAAAAAATTACACATTCAAGGCTAACCTTGAACCTAAAATTTGTTTGCATGCTGAGAAATAAAAGCAAAGTTCTATAAAAACATCAATACCAACTACAAAAGTGGAAGCCATGAAGGAATAATAAAAAGAGATGAACATTGATATAGTCACTAAGCTATTAGAAGATGATTGGGGTTCCTTAAAGTTCACACCAAAATTCTTGGGAGAATACAAAATTACAATGAAAGAAACCAAAAAGAAAAAAAAACCAATGGCAATGTTAGCACACAATTCAAAAGAAAACTCACAAGCATCTACTTCATCCACTCTAGAAGAAGACACAAGTTATACAACAAAATTTTATGAGATAGATTACCAACAACCATCAAACTTGAAAGAGATGGAGAAACTTTATGGAAGAGGTCATGATCTCATAAAAAATTGGTTACAATGGAAAAGGATGTGTAAGAAAAGAACAATGCATCTATGTTCCTATAGAGCCTAACACACAAGAAAAAAAAGTGGTTTGGGATATTGTCCCTCTAAGATAATGCAAGCAATGAAAAGACCCTCACTCAACATCAACACTATCATGTGTAACTCCTCTAAGACAACTCTCACTTTGAAGCATCCTAAATTGATTGATACAACTTGTTAAGAATCATTAGAATAATTTGAAGATGATAAAGCTTTGAAATAAATGTTAGGAGCTTATCTCAAGTCATTTACTCCTCTTAAGAAAAAATGGGTCACATGTGCTATGGCTAGTGCTAAACAAGTGGATGAAGAAAATGAAATTAATGAGATTGAAAATGATAAAGATGAATACAATCCCAAAATTCTAAAACAAAATGCACTTCCTTTGGAAGATACAATCAATGTAATAATGCATACAACTAATGAAAAAATAGTGATTCAAATAGGTAAGTTTCTTGATGAGGATGAACAAGAAGATCATGCAACATTACTTCATGAATTTCATGAACCTTTTGCTTGGAATTATTCATACATGTCAAGTATTGATGCTAAGATAGTGACACACAACATAGTTCTTGAAAAATATGCTAAACCGATAAGATAGAAGATACGAAAGATGAATCCTAAAATAGCTTTATTGGTCAAGGTTGAGATTGAAAAACTTCTTGAAGCTGGTTTAATACAACCTATAGACTATTCTCCTTGGATCTCAAACATTGTTACAATCATAAAACCTGATAATTGTATTATGATGTGTACAAACTTTTGTGATTTGAATAAAGCATCTTTAAAAGATGATTTCCCCTTCCTAATATTGGCATGATAGTATATTCAATTGTAGGACATGCTTTGTTGTCATTCATGGATGGATTTTTTGGATACAATCAAATATTTATCAACCCTCACGATCAATACAAGACAACATTTACTACAACTTGGAGAAAATTTTGTTGGGTGGTTATGAATTTTGTATTTAAGAATGTGGGCACAACATATCAAAGAGATATGAAATTGATATTTAATGATTGCATACACAAGATTTTGGAAGATTATGTGGATGATATTTTGTCTAAATCTTTAACCAAGATAATGTGAATATCCTTCAGAAAATATTTTAAAGAATGTAAAAATGTAACATGAGATTGAATTTGAAAAAGTGTTTATTTGGTGTTGATAGTGGAAAATTTTTTGGCTTTATAATATCTCACAAAGGCATTGAGCTAGACACAAAGAAAATTGATGCTATCATTAACATGCCACCTCCTAAAAACATTTCTCAATTGCATACTTTACAAGAAAAAATTCAATCTATCTATTATTTTGTAGCATCCTTAGAAAATCAAACATTACCCTTTACACAAATTCCTAAGAAAGAGGTTTTGTTTAATTGGAATGAGGATTGTAAATAGGCCTTTGTGAGTTTGAAAGACTATCTTTCTACTCCACCTTTTTTAAACCTAATATGAAAGACAAACCATTTATTCTTTATATAGCAGCATCAATCCATACTCTTGTAGCATTGTTGGCTCAACAAGATGACAGTGGTAGAGAACATCTCGTTTATTACATTAGGTGAACACTGATTGATTATGAGACACGATATACAATGATAGAAAAATATTTTTTGGATCTCATAATTTCTACCTGGTAGTAAATTGTGATATTACTTATTGAATACAAAAATCCCTATGATGATGAGATTCAATCATTTAAAACACCTTTTTGCTAAATCAAATTTATTGAGATGCTTAGCTAATTGGGTTATGTTGTTATAGCGATAGTGTTATGGTGCTTCAACAGTAGCTTGAGTTTGTGAATTTGATTTGAGAATCTAATGAAAGTTCCCTTATTTTTTCTTGAGATAGATAATGCACTCTATTTGATTCAAATGAATGAATCTTCTTAAATACAACAAGTTTGCATAATCATTAGGGTGTAGTGCTATGCATGAATAAGTGACAACACTTTAGTTTGACAATATATTGGTACTTGAACCTAAAAAATATATGGTTCTTGACAATGGTATAAAACAATGTTTATAGTGGGAGTAAGAAATTAAGCTATCTATATTTGTGAAGCTTGGCCAATAATCCTTCAAGAATTGTGACAGCATGGGTGTTTGATAATGGTAGTACACTTGGTTGTAATTTTGTGAAATGCTAGAGAAATAACAATGAATTCTTCTTAGTAACTTTGATTGGTGCTAGTAAATGAGGATAGTATTTCTATTGTGCATATTTTTCAATGTTCTATGAGAATGGATTAGTGGCTGAAAATTGTCTTTGAAAGTCTGATTTGTGAGTTGTTCAACAATTCTCCTAAACTTGTAGTAATCTTAACACCCTTAACTGATTTTGATCAATGAAGTGGTGATAGTGCAATATTATTTTGCTTTTCAGTAATAGTGATTAGGATAGTGAGAATCAAGACTGTGAGCATTTGCATTTTCACAACAACGAGCCTTTGCATTTTTAGTGATGTCATTGCATTTATCGTTCAATGATAAGCTCATTATGCATTTATAGTGATGTATTTATCATACAGGTGGACATTCAATGCACATATAAAACATATTTTCTTTGACTATAGTGGTTAACATTTTCTCCTTGTTTCAAGTCAAGTTGCAGGTCTATATTGCTACTTCTCTATCTTGGTGCATGGTTGTAAAGCTCTTGTACCCATAGTAAAATGGGACAGAGATTGTTGTTTTCTAAATTGGAACTTCTATATTTTATTGTTATGTTTTTGGAAAAGAATAGTGAACAATGCTTAGTGGTATTGTTTTTGGAATCTAATAGTATACAACCTATTTGTTTCACAATATGTCTTGATCAATGAAGTTTGAACAATGCAAATGTGCACTAGTGCCTTGTTTGATTATTCATATTAGGGGGAGTGAGCTTAGTCTCATAGTGACTATTTTGAAGATAGCTTGAAGTGATCAAGTATTGATTTTTTTAAGGAAATAGGATAGTGACTTGAGAGTGTATGGGATAGTGACTTGAGAGTGTCACATTGAACTACTATAGTATTCATTTTTTTCATGAAGGTTTTCATTCAAGGGATAGTGAGAATAATGCAATTTTGCACTTAAATATGTGCTTGACAATGGTTCCTCAGTGATGTTATTTCTATCAAAGTTTCTATGTGTTGTTTGTATTGGTATAAGATTACAAATGTGACAGTTGATATGAGACATGTTGTATTTGTCAAAAGATGACAAAGGCAGTAACTTGGTGTTTGTGCACTAGATGTTGAAAGGAAGTAGACAAAGAGGTTGAAAAAGTGCTTTAATCTTTAAAAGTCAGTGGAGCCTTGACAATGAGTTGCATGATCAAGTGAATAATAGCGTAATAGTCTTGATATTTGCTCCAAGTGTGAGGCCTCAAAAAGAAAAAGATAGGTGATGGTTGCTTCATGATGCTTTGATTGGTCTTTGAAAATGATAGCACTTTGAAAATGTGAAAGTGGTCTTGCTTATGTTGTTCATGTTCATGTCTCTTGCATATATTTTTCTCATGCTTCTTGAATTTATTTCTTGGAGATGTAATTGTTCTTGACAATGTTGTTCTTATTTTGGTTCATTCACAATTTTCTTAGACAAAGGGAAGTTATAATAGTAACAAGGTATGATAGTGTAGAGTTTTTAGTCAAGGGGAGCTTCAATGTTTGTTTAGGAGACTTATTTGCTTTAATTCTTCAAGATGAAAGTATATTCTTCAGAGGGGGAGTGCTTTCTTTGTGATCAAGTATCCCTTTGTCATTGTTGTCAAAGGGGGAGATAGAGGTGCATAGTAGGATTTGTAAACTAGTTTGACATCAATGCCAAAGGGGGAGTTTTTGGGCATGGCATTATGTTTTTCATTGATGTTAAAATTGATTGAGTTGATTGGTGTATGAGCCTTCAAGATATATGCTCTTGGTTTTGTGATCTACAGTTTGAATTCTGATCTCGTGGTGCTATCTTTTTGTTAGGATAAGTTGTTGATATGTCAGAGCATAAAAAATAATTTGAGGCGGTAGTCTTTATCATATAGGAGACAATTATTAAAGAATTCATGCAATGATTTTTAGGGATTTATCATTATTCTGATCTCTAAACCCTATTGAACTTCTAAACACCCTAGAATACACTTTGTTTAAGACAAATAAAGGTTGAAAGATCAAATGATTTAATCCGTCTTGGAACTTACTTTTTTAGTCTTCATTCTATTTCACAGTTCTCAAAAATTTTAAGTGTCACTTGAATTTAGTTGTAAGTCCTAGATCTCTTAGAAACCCTAAAAACTCTAAAAGCATAACTTTGTTTTAAAATCTATAGACTAATTCTCAACCTATCACTAGAAGGACTTAATTTTTGTTATATTTGGCTATTGACCTACTTAGCAAGTTATATGTCACTTAAGTGACTACATGAAGGGTTTATCAATGTTGGGGGACCAACCCTAGTGCCTAGTCTACTTGATGATATCAATGATCAAAATGTTATCGTGCGCCAAGAGTTAATCAACACACATCATTTAAATGTTAATAGGGCACAAAAGTATAAATACATGGCGATGTTTTAAATTCATTTTGAAAATCAACGACCATTCAACAAAAAAATAATTTGATGGGAAGATTTGATAACTACTCTACAAACGACCTTTTTTTAGTTATGCATCAAACTTGCAAGGCTAGGGAAATTATAAACAAATTACATAGTTGTTTCTAAAAGGTTGGATTGGGGATTTGCATTCTATAGAGATAAATATACATTCCTAGATGTAGATGATTAAGATTGGTGAATATTAGTATTCAGATGAGTTTTACTTGGTAAATTCAATGATATTTTGAGCAATTGCAGAGGCATGTTTGTGATCCAGAGATGAGGACATATAGGTGTTAAAGGATCTATTGTAGACATAGGAATCAAATTATTGTTGCAGAGGTAAAATAATTCATTCTCATAGTCTAATAATGTCCTTTAATGATTACTTAGTTCTTGAATGAATTGATTTCTCATACATGCTTGTGTAAATGGTAGTATGTAAAGTGAAATTGTTTTAGGGTTGAGTGTCTTTTGTATTGAAGAGCATGTGTATTATGAAATGATATCAAAGTAATTGTGTGTATACAAGGAGGATAATATTTGTATAAGAAGTAATGCATTGAAGAGTTAACCTTTTTGGTCTTGATAAGGGAGACATAAGATGCATTGTACTATAGATAAATAGAGTAACCCTTTGTTTAAACTTATTCATTCAAATCTTTGGTATTTTGCTAGTGAGACATTTTTCCATTGAGGTGTTTGTATTGCCAGTGAGGAATTTGTAGCTAGTAAGGTGTTTGTGTTTCCAGTGAGGCATTTGTAGCTAGTGATGCATTTGAAATCTATCAATGAGATAGTATTGCTAGTGGTAGCCAGTGAGGAATTTTGATTAAGCTAGTGAGGCGATTTTGAGTGATTTTTCTACCCCATGAGGGTTTTTCACTCTAGAAATTTATTGTTTCATGGTTTCTAAAATTGTGTGATTTACTTGTCATTCATGTTTAAGCATTTGATATTGATTACTATTTGGTATTTAGATTCTTACATTGAAAAAGCATGTGAAACTAGTTAAGTGTTGTTAGTATCATTACTTTGGTTTATTAATTTGTTGAAACAAAGTAAATTAAAGTTTTGAAATCTACAACATTGATTCAATTCCCCTGTAATGCCTCTCGTGTTATTGAACTCCCATGATACCTTTATGTGCATGTGGTTGTTGCTATTCAAATATTGCTTATGTTTGATGTATACTCATGATTACGTTGGCGATTGTTTCATCTATTTGACTTATATGTTTTGCTTGGATGCACATGATACTGTGTTATGATGATATGGTGTGGTGTAGGGATTTGATAAGAAAGTATCCCAATCTGTGTCTATCGTCTCGTCGTCAGTTGATGATGTCGTCCATCAGTTCCCATTCTGTTTGGTATCCTCTTGCCTTACGCCGTTCATTTTAAGTGGCATTTTTAATGTGTTAATTGTTTGATTTAGATGCGTATCATTATTGTTAATTAGTTAAATTAATACAACAATGGTTAGTATTATGGTTGATATTAAACATTAAATTTAATTATTAATGTGTGTTGTGAAGATTTAATTAATTATTAGATTAGTTTGGAAATTTTAAATTGTGTTTGTAAAATTAAAAGAATGTTACTTTAATTGTCAGTATTTAATTTTATTAATTATAAATAGAATAATATTTTAATTTTAGCTGTGTAAATTCCCAATTAGCTATCAAATAATATTGTTAGTTAATTAAATAATATTATTTATTTAATTAAATAATATTATCTAATTAATTATTGTTAAGGATTAAGTCAAAAATAAATAAATATATATATATATTATAAGATGTAATATTTTATTACATCCCTCTAAATAATTTAAATTTAAATTTAAAATTTATATATCCATCATTTAAAAAATACAAATTTGCATTTATTTTGCATTTCAATATAATTATATAGTTAAAAGTTTTAACCACCCGAGATTTTTATTAAGTTGAGTAAGTATGAATTATCACGAATCAACTTAGTTTGGATAAAATCGAGGAAAGTATGATAAATTAAAATATTGAAATTAATTTGTAAACCTTTCACTGCAGTCAAGAATAGTGGGGGTAGATTTATTGATTTGTTAAATTTCTCCAAGTGTTAAGCAGAGTAAATTTAGAGTGTCGGGTGTAATTTGGTAAAATGGAAATCTTGCCACCTGTAAACCTTTATTGATTTGTTAAATTTCTCCAAGTGTTAAGCAGAGTAAATTTAGAGTGCCGGGTGTAATTTGGTAAAATGGAAATCTTGCCACCTGTAAACCTTTCTTTTAGCAAGAAACCTTGGATTGTTACGGAATTTATTTTGGGGGTGACTGGGGAAAAAGGAAGAAAGGAGAATTGGGGAGAAGAAAACTTTTGGCGAGAGGATATCAGAAGAAAAGAACAAATAAAAGAGAGAGGAAGTTGCAGGGGGGAAACACAACATCTCAAGCTGCAAATTCTTCAGGTTGGTTCCTCTAATTTTTGTTTGATTTGCAAAGTCAAAACAAATTGGGTTTGCATGTATTCTATTTATATATATATATGCTTCATGTGTTAACTTCATTTGAATCCCTTCATTATTCTTCATTAGCTGTTGTGTCTTAATTTCTCTCCCCTGTGGCATTGAGTCATTTCTTCTTAGAGTATATAATCTTCTTGATTCCATGGGTGACCTATCACTGCTATAGTATTTTACAAAAGGGAGTATTAAAGTTTAAATAACTTTCTTGAATTTTTATTGACAATCTATCACAGATGGTCAATGTAATCACAAGGAAACTCCAGAAGGGTGAGGGTAATTTCTATTGTTATGCTTCATGTGCCATTTTAATTTTAAACCCCTTTCTTGATTATTCAATGGTTGCTAAATTGTTATTGCTTTCACCAGTGGCCTTGGGATATTCCTTCTAATTGTTGCATACATACTTAATTTCCCTGATATCTTGGCAATCTATCTCAGCTGTAGTATTTAGATTTTGTAGGGTGCATAAATTTAAAATATTTTGTACTTCCATAGCTGTTGCATTTAGACATGATTTCATGTAGTGGATTAAATAGCTTCTCTGATCACATTTGCATCTGGTCTTTTTCACAACACAATTTAGGTTTGAAATATGAATTAAGAAATAAATCCTCTATGACATGTGATGTGCACTATCGTTAAAACAAAAATAAAATAAAATCTGATTTTAAAGATTGCTTCTGAGATTTTAAAATAATTCTTTTTATTTTCCCTAAAAGCTTGCCATGTTCAGTACTCTTTTAATCAAGAGGTGTTTGCATCTTATAAAGATAATTAATATGTTTAAGACCATTTTCTTTACTTATAACTGTCTATTATAAATATTTATGCTTATTAAATAATCCCCTTTTCTTCTTTATAAATATTTATATTTATACAAGGATAAATTAAATTATATGTATATTTTTAAAAGATCAATGTAATAAAATAAAATATTTGCTATTTTCTTTTGTAAAGAATAGATACTTATATAAATGAATTTGTAGATAAGCATAAGTAAATATGTATATATCATTATATATATATGGACAATGATTAAGACATTTGAGATTAATTGTTTATAATCCAGTGAAATGGTAGTTACTTATAAATAAAATAAAACAGAATAAAATTTGTTGTTAATTCCTTTAGTTTAGAATAGTCCAAGTGGAAACCTTGTAAGTTACCTTTTTACCTAACCCTAGGCAAGTTATTATTGTCAATCCTCACTTAGATAAATAAATTAGTTAGCTTACATTGGATAAAGAGTGTTACCCTATAATTTTATTTTGTTAAATTGGAATTAATATTCGTATTGACAATTTTAAATTTTGATTTAAAGATAAATATATGGTCATTTGAGTTTAATAGGTAGTTATTACTCACAAGTAAAGTAAATTATAAATATTTTATCCACTCTCTTGAATTATCAAGGTAAATTATCAACATAATTTTTGTCTATTAGGTTGTAACCTTATCTCAAGTTTCTTTAGATTAAAGTGAATACAAATATTATTTAATGTGAAGTAGGTTGTTTGAATTATCTTGTTTAAATGGTAAAATTTGTTAGAACACAATGCCAATCCTTCTTTAAATTAAAATTTTACTTACAGATTATGTATATACATTTAAATCTTTGTAGAGTTAATTAATTCATGAATTAATAAATGCATGTTTTTACCAAGTAAGGGTATTTGTAATTATGGATATGGGGGGGAGTTAAAATGAGTGTTGTGAATATTGGGGTAGTGCATTTAAAATTAGTTTTATTTGTAGGTTATGTAAAGTTAAAATTGTTTACAAATTCATTTACTGATAGATTTGTGATTTGCGTAAATTTTACATCTAGATTAAATTTATTTGTAAAATAAATAAATAAGTAAAATTAAAATTTTATTTATTTAAAAAAACTTGTTTTATTAAATATGGGTAATTTCATTACCCTGTAAGTTACTTACTGTAATGCTAATTTATCTTTGTAGTATATTTAAAATTAGAGTTATTTAAAAACTTGTTTTATTAGATATGGGTAATTTCATTACCCTGTAAGTTACTTACTGTAATGGTAATTCATCTTTGTAGTATATTTAAAATTTGATTTATTTAAAATTAGGTTTATTTTAAACTTGTTTTATTATATATGGGTAATTTTCATTACCTTGTAAGTTACTGTAATGGTAATTTATCTTTGTAGTATATTTAAAATTTGATTTATTTAAAAATAGATTTATTTAAAACTTGTTTTTATTAGATATGGGTAATTTCATTACCCTGTAAGTTACTTACTGTAATGGTAATTTATCTTTGTAGTATATTTAAAATTTGATTTATTTAAGACTTGATTTATTAGATATGGGTAATTTCATTACCCTGTAAGTTACTGGAATGGTAATTCATCTTTGTAGTATATTTAAAACTCGACTCGTTTCAAGTGCATTTAAAATTAGATTTAATTACAAGCTTAAGTGCATTTAAAATTAGATTTAATTACAAGCTTATTTAAAATTAAATTGATTTTCAAACATCTTTACTTTTAGATTTGTGACTCTGCATAAACCGTATATGGTAGATTTTAAATTAAAATTTATTTATTTTGAAGTCAACAAAGGTAAATGTCATACTTTTAATTAAATTTGATTTGCAGTAAAAATCAGGTTACATTTGAATTAAATTTATTAGTTTAAAATAATAGATATATATAGGTGAAGTTTTAATCAATTTGAAGTAAACAAAAGTACAGGCTATGAATTTTAAATCAAAAGAAAACTGATGTTTTGAATACTATAGGTTTTCCCAAGTGCTTATCTATTTAAAATGTATTATAAAGGAAATGCTTTTAATCATAGTGGATTATTTAATTATTTATTACATTATCTTTAATAAGTTTGGATTATGTTCACGTTCAAATAAGTGGGTATGTATAGTCCTTTTGAACATGTTTGGGTATTTATTTTGGTTATACTTTGAGTGCTCGTTGGAATTGATTTCTTATGCATACTAGTAGTTCCATATTGATCTTACCTTCCTTTTTGCTTTATTTTGCTTTTGAGGTAATCTTTATGTATAGGCATGTTTTGGATAAGTTGGGAACCCGTAAATGCTTAAGCCACTCCCCTTTGATAAGTTATGGGTGGTAGATTGTTAGGCTTCCAAAAGCGATGGGAAACCTATTTCTTGTGGAATCTTCCCATGATTAGACCTTTGTGTTCCATTGATTGTATTTCTATTTTGAGTTTGTGGGTGTACCATGTTCCATGATTTTCCTTGCCTTTGGTTATGATTATGAGCGAGATGGTTCATGCCTCGCACGTGTATTTGTTTGGTGGCTTTTATGCATTGGTACACCCTTGTTGTTGTGAGTCTTGTTTTCGAAACTGTTCGAAAGAGTCTCCTAATCAAGCAATGTTGTACTCGTTGCATGTTGTTTTATGTCAGTGTTATAGTGTTATGCATATGAAGAAAGTTGAGTCGTTCATTGGAAACTAATGGTTATATCCCATGTGGGTGAGTTGGAGCAACTCAAGTTGTGGAACTACGGTGCCTCTGCGAATTATATACGTAGGCAAGGCCATCATGTGATGAGCCCCCGAGGCATTAGGTCGGGCCCCTAGGACTGTTCTTCTGAGTCTTGTTGAGACTTGTCGTTTATTCCCGATAACGTAAAAACTACCATTGATTTATATAGCTTCTCTTAGTAATCATGTGCTAACTATCTTTGATCTTATGTGTGTGCCAAGTCATGTAGACCTTGTAGGTATAGGCATTGGGTGCAAGGACTTGTCGATAAAATAGAATGTAAGAGGTATGTTAAGCTGACCTAAGTAAGTAGACTTTATTGCCAAAGTTAGTAAATCACTTCTATCTTTTCTTATAACTTGTGTGATCATTGAATATAGCTATAAGTAGTGAATTGTGTTGTTGTTGTCTTATAAGTAAACAAAAATTAAAATAAAATAAAAATTATTGCAAAATTAGGAAAGATGCTACAGTTTTGCCTGGTTGTTTAGTGTGTAAAATGTGGGCATGAGATTGGTCACTTTGTACCTTATTTTTCATTAATTTCTCATTCTTGTACTCAATGTACTTCTCCCATTGATATTAGGGAAAAATTAGGTGATGAACTATTGTATCTTTGATATGTTGTATCTGTGGAAATATGCTCTGTAGTTGTATTATGGAACTATGATTTGAATTGCAATAAATGATGTATCGTTTTCCATGCTTGTGATCATTAATAGTAGTGTGTCATCACTATGTGTTCTTGGTTGTTTAGTCTCTTCCATTTGATAAAAGTTTATGATTTGTAATGGCCGTTTCGTGTACCCCAGAGGACGTGAAAGATTTAGTAAATGCATAATTGCTTTTCGTGTAATGTGTGCACACATTCATCATATGCAATGTTCCGCAATGTTTCACTTTCAAAAAAAATAAAATTGTACGGTGTTTGTTGTCCTTTGGGGTTCACATGGCGGGGCATTACACATTGGTATCAGAGCACTAGGTTCATATACTGGGCACTCTGGTTTCATATGAGCCCATTATGTTGTCCTAGTGAATTTGTTAAGTGAAGTTCTTAAGTGATCACGATGATCATGTTGGATTGTGGAAAGGAGGTAAACATTTGAACCACGTAGTTGTTGGAAAATAAGTGTACTTGTGGAATTATGTATGTAATTGTACTTCCCTTGTAAATGTGAGAAACCAGTAACTGTGCATTGGTTGAGTGTTGTGAATACCCTGTACTTGCTTTGTGGGCTCATAACCCATAGGTCTTAGGATGGAGATATGGTGTACCCATCCATACATAATATGTTGTTTTTGGTGTGGGATTAACCATACCATTATGTGTGTTTGTATGTTTGTTACTTGATTGAGGGCCAACCCATGTGTGGTTGAAAATTTATACATATAAGAGTAGCCAAAAGCTAGTTTCATGGATTCTTTTCTTTTGGTTCTCTAGTCCCTCAATCTGTGAATGGATAGTAGTAGCCACAAAGTTCCTTGGGCGGAGTGTGTAGCATATGCATATTGCGACACAGAGTAGTCTTAGCTCAACCAATCCCGAGGAAATGTACTCACTACTTCCCCTTATGATGGATCAGGGTACTTGATCCATATGTGCTAGCCTAAACCCCACAGTTTGAGTATAGCAGCATTGGATTTTTAGTTTATGCCTGGCCGTCCATAGGGACGTTGAGCTGGCATTAGTGAGTCAACCTCATCTGTATGAGAGGTGAAGCTTGAGTAGCCCCATATTGATATGCTCATATATGTATTGCATACACTGTATCTACACATGTTTCGACATGATGCAATGGATACGATGCCACACCCCACTGATGTTCTGACACAGTGCTGGTGATGATGCCGTGTTGTTGATGGTAGTGAGCTGGCCTCGAGGACATGATGCCACATGCATAGACACGTGAAGGCACACTATGAGATTGTGTTATGATAGCCTACTTGTGTGATGAGCGTAATGGGGCCTCACACACTTGTAGAGGGATACTCATGTTTGCTTTCGATAGTGTTTGGGTCGGTTAGCATATGGGTATGTCCTAGCCATGTATACCTCTGGCGACGGCGAGTACCTACATGTGCCTTCTCCATGAGGTATTGCTATGTGGGGTGTGTCTACGCGTGCCTACTTCCATGGAGCCACAAACACACTACCATGCGGCATACGTCAGTGTGTGCCTTCTTCGGCTGGCGTATGACCATGTCGCGTGATGATGGGAGGCAGGGTGTAGCCGAGGAGCACACTCTGGGTCATGTGGATGGCGAGCTCACTCCACACCACATGAGGGCTATTGTTATAGCCGGACGATGTTCCCTCCTTCCTCGTTTGGTGGCTAGTATCTAGTCACGTAGTGTTGTATTGTGCAATTTTGAAGATTGAGGACTTCCTATATGATGGTTGATGATTTTCAATTGACCTTGAAGGCTGAAATTTTGTTTATGTTTGATTGTAATGGTTTAGCCACACTTTGTGACTTATTCTCTCATAGCCCTTGTGGTTACATTTGATTTAGTGTTGACATTGCGCGCATTTCTTGCTTTATTGTTGAAATTGAATCTTATTTGATGTTTGTTTTATGACTTTGGTGGCTAAACTAGTTTATCCTTGTTTTTGAGGTTGGCCATGTGTCGTATTGTGATTCCTATCCAAGGACGTATGAGGCGGACTTGGTGAGTGTATACGAGGAAGCAAACGCAAGGAACCTTGAGGATGGGGGTATGTGAGGCTATTTTTAGTACCCACTACCTACCTATGTGTGATGACTATCTCTTGGAGGCTAACCACCTTATACAACAAGAGATAGATCATTGTGGCCTTGCTTGGATGGTCTCACTATGTGTGTGTGGCCTAACTCCATCAAGCCACTGAGTGTGAGGTATGGTTTATGTGAGATGGATTTTGGCTCTTGGCTCATGGATTATGTATTGTGGATTAGTATGCTACTTTTCAGCATCTAGATGGACCCCTATGTAGCCTTGTTATGTGATTCCCGGTGATGTGAGTTTGTGTGTATGTGAATAATGCATGAATATAGTACTTAGATTCTTGAGATTTTGTTTACTTCCCTTCTATTGTTCTCATCTAATATTTGGGACTTGTTCTTCGGTGGTGTTGTAGGACAATGCCTAGAGGTTGCAATCTTGATAGGCATGGTCTTCAGAGCACTCCTTTTTCTGAATGTCCATGAGGGTGGTCATGAGGAACATCTGAGCCCTCAATTACGGCCCTTGCTTGAGGAAATTCTTAACCGGCTTGGCCCAAGACAGGAGAGCAATCGACAAATGGCAAGGGAAAGAGAAAGGATCCCTAGGAGAAGAGGTGTTTCAGCTATAGTAAGACTTATAATGGACCTCTTAAGGGAACGCTCTCCTACCTTCCATAGTCATAATGGTGGTCTGGAGGATGAGACTTGGATGATTGGTGTCCAGATTGGTGGGCATCTTTTGTCTAGGAGAATCCGAAGTTGGTTGCGAGCCCAACTTTATCAGCATGACCAGTCAACTCAGAGCACTCAGACTATAGCTAGGAGGGGATGACTTTGGCAGGATGGTGCACCTCCTTGAGGTAGAGGAAATGGCAGAAATGCAGGATGTTTCTCTTGTGGCTAGCACGGCCACATAGCTAGGCAATGTCCTCAGAGGAGCACACCTGAATTTAGTCAGAGACTTATAGTCATAGAGCCAATAGGGGATGATGCGGGTAGGATCCATAGAGCAATTGAAGTAGTTGATGACCGCCAGGTAGAGCATCAGAGCATAGATGTGGAGACCACAGGTAGCAGACAGACAGTTCATTCGGGAGCCTGTGAGAATTCTGCCGTATAGGAGACTGATGTAGCGCATCTTGTGTTGCTTCTATTGCACTAATACTTGTTATAATATATTATGTACCTTGAGACCTTATTGGTTCTTGTTTTACCATTTTGGATTGGTTTGGATGACAACTTATATGACTCTGACGATTATGACATTTTCGGTTGATGGTTATTTTATGATGGATCAACACTCATGTTGGGAGGATATGTCCTGCATTTGAGAAACCTTTCCCTTTTTTTTTGTATTTTGGCTTCCAGGAGTAAGCCTAGTTCTAGGAGGGGAGGATGTAATGCCTCTTGTGTTATTGAACTCCCATGATACCTTTATGTGCATGTGGTTGTTGCTGTTCAAATATTGCTTATGTTTGATGTATACTCGTGATTACGTTGGTGATTGTTTCATCTATTTGACTTATATGTTTTGCTTGGATGCACATGATACTGTGTTATGATGATATGATGTGGTTTAGGGATTTGATAAGAAAGTATCCCAATCTGTGTCTATCATCCCGTCGTCGGTTGATGATGTCGTCCATCGGTTCCCATTCTGTTTGGTATCGTCTTGCCTTACGCCGTTCATTTTAAGTGGCAATTTTAATGTGTTAATTGTTTGATTTAGATGCGTATCATTATTGTTAATTAGTTAAATTAATAAAACAATGGTTAGTATTATGGTTGATATTAAACATTAAATTTAATTATTAATGTGTTGTGAAGATTTAATTAATTATTAGATTAGTTTGGAAATTTTAAATTGTGTTTGTAAAATTAAAAGAATGTTACTTTAATTATCAGTATTTAATTTTATTAATTATAAATAGAATAATATTTTAATTTTAGCTATGTAAATTCCCAATTAGCTATCAAATAATATTGTTAGTTAATTAAATAATATTATTTATTTAATTAAATAATATTATCTAATTAATTATTGTTAAGGATTAAGTCAAAAATATATATATATATATATATATATATATTTAAGATGTAATATTTTATTACATCCCTCTAAATAATTTAAATTTAAATTTAAAATTTATATATCCATCATTTAAAAATACAAATTTGCATTTATTTTGCATTTCAATATAATTATATAGTTAAAAGTTTTACCACCCGAGATTTTTATTAAGTTGAGTAAGTATGAATTATCACGAATCAACTCAGTTTGGGTAAAATCGAGGAAAGTATGATAAATTAAAATATTGAAATTAATTTGTAAACCTTTCACTGCAGTCAAGAATAGTGGGGGTAGATTTATTGATTTGTTAAATTTCTCCAAGTGTTAAGCAGAGTAAATTTAGAGTGCCGGGTGTAATTTGGTAAAATGGAAATCTTGCCACCTGTAAACCTTTATTGATTTGTTAAATTTCTCCAAGTGTTAAGCAGAGTAAATTTAGAGTGCCGGGTGTAATTTGGTAAAATGGAAATCTTACCACCTGTAAACCTTTCTTTTAGCAAGAAACCTTGGATTGTTACGGGAATTTATTTTGGGGGGTGACTGGGGAAAAAGGGAAGGAGGAGAATTGGGGAGAAAAAAAAAAACTTTTGGTGAGAGGAAGTTGCAGGGGGAATCACAACATCTCAAGCTGCAAATTCTTCAGGGGGAATCATAACATCTCAAGCTGCAAATTCTTCAGGTTGGTTCCTCTAATTTTTGTTTGATTTGCAAAGTCAAAACAAATTGGGTTTGCATGTATTCTATTATATATATATATATATATATATATATATATATATATATATATAAATATAAATGCTTCATGTGTTAACTTCATTTGAATCCATTCATTATTCTTCATTAGTTGTTGTGTCTTAATTTCTCTCCCCTGTGGCATTGAGTCATTGTCATGGCTCCTCTCTTCCCAACTACATATTTTGCTACAGGTAAATGCTTGTTCACATTTGATATTCATGAAGTGACGTTTATCTCCACATTTCCTAAAAAACCTCAGCAAGTTGGGTCTAGCCATTAACAATTAATGAGAAAGGAATCTGATAAAGATCTTTGAAGGGAAAGCAAATTGAATTCACCAACTGTGAGAGTGAAGGCGCAGACATGTGAATTAAATTTCTACCAGCATAGCCCCACTGGCAGGGATACATCGCGCTGTCCACAACCACCCAAAATAGACTTCTGATCACCTCAGCCCACCCATGTTTCTCACGTTGGATTTTTATTCAACTGCCATAATAAATTTTGGAGCTAACTTCGAACTACAGTCTGTAAAGAATTTAATGCAAATTTACCTATAAATCTAAGGGATGAACTGGGTTGGAAGGTGCGCTCCAGTCTTATGTTCTTTTTGTTTATCTTTTTTTTTTCCTTATACAGTCTTCCTCCTCAGCGCCCTTCATTCTTGAAGTGATTCCAGAAGCCTGACTTCCCACCTCTTGGATTTGTATCAAGGATAAGCACCATCAGGTAGGTAACTCACCTTTTATTTTGACTGCTGCATATGTGATCTTTCGTTGCCTTCCTGTCATGTGTACATACACAGCAACTAGTTACAAAATGTTAAGCTATCCATGTAAATCTACGCAGGCCATATTAGATGGAGAATACAAAACTCAACTAGGATAAGTAAAATAGTACAGATATGCTAGATGAACACTGCAATTTAGCTAGTAATTTTATGGTTATTGCCTGTCATCTTGCTAAAAAGAACAAAGGATAATCTATTGCTTGTTATGATTGTTCTTATTTAGAAATTGAGAGCATGGGTATCAACTGCACACTCAGTGTTACAAACTCCAAAGATCACAAGGAGAGCCTAGTTTAGGCGCCCAATTTTATTTAGTTATCCAAGAACGTTATAAGCTCTCTTTACTATTTCATTGATTTCCATGCTTATTTAGATAAGCTTGTTATATTCTAGATATCGGTGGAGAAGGTACTAAATGCTACAAATATATATATATATATAATAAATATAGTGGTTGTTCTTGCGCAAATTGTGAGAATGCAGGACGAAATAAGAGCAGTTAATGTTTATAAACAATTCCTAAATAGGAAAATTATTTATTATCGGAGTTATGAGATTTGAAAGATTATCTTTGATGTAATTATAATTTTTATTTCTTTGCTTTTCACATTCAATACTTGTCACCAAATTAATATTCTAAGGAAAAAGAAATTTACTCTAATGCATGTGCCTTATTTTTGGCAACACATACAACAGTTACTTCTTTTTAGCTTAAGAGTAAATCAATTAAATGATATTGCCCTTCACTTCTCCTAAATATTAGGCATGTTGATAGGGGTGCATCCTCGTATAAATATTTCATATCGATGGAATGTGCATCCCGTTAGAATCATGAAAAAAAAAACTTCAAGTAAAAATATTCTCCCCATGATTTCCTAAACTTTAGGCTAATAAGATGCACACTCTTCTTCAAAGCCTAAATACTAGGGAAGGAAGTAGCCTTAACGGAATCTTTCCTTTAAAAAGAGGAAGAGAATAGTAGGAGTTAATATTTCAAAAAAGATTAGTTAAATTTTTTTTTTTAACTATTTTATTTTATGAATTTTTTCAAATATTCTATTTAGATGAATAATATAGGTTAATATCTTTAAAGGAAGGATTAGTTAACATTTTAACTTTCCAAGATATATTATTATTTCAAGTACTTCTTTTAAGGAAATATTTATAGGAAGATAGTTTCCTTTAGTATAATATTTATTTTTAGAAAAATGTAATTGTTATCTAGGGTGGTTAGGCTTGGAAATTTTCAATAGATTTAAAGGATAGCGTTAATCCAAAAACCATGTAATAATATCAATAAACTTCTTTGACATAGATAGTAAAACAAACACTCGAACTTATAAAATATAATGAGTTAAATAAATAAATAAATAGAAGTTTCCTAGATATTTATTAATACTGCTATAGTGAAGCATACAAGTTCTTTATTTTAATTCCGGTAAACCTTCTATTAACACATATTGGGTCTAGACTTCAATTTCAAATATAGATGAAATGAAACCTATTCTTACCTAGAAGTAACCTTCTATAAGAAATAGACAACATAAAAACTTCATCAAACAACCCTAGTTAATGGATAGTTTATTACTTTTCATAGTTTAGTCATGAAAATGTTGATTTCCTAGTGCTACATATTTAAAGGATAGGACAATAAGCCTTGCAACAAATATTGATGATATAAAAAAAAAAAGTGATTTCTTTTAACTTGCTAAGGGAAGCAGGGAATAATATATGTTATGAAATTTTCTGAATAATGCATGCATTCAATTTAAGTACTTGCTTAATTTATGTTGCTTGGGATTAATTTTATGAATGGATACGGTTTAGCTACTGAATAAATGGTTAAATAATTTCTTCAATGTTTATGACGCTAAGATTATAACTTATTGACCAATGCTCGTTGTTTCATCTAATCATCGTGGGTTTAGATTCCTAATGAATGTTGTTAAAGTTACCATGCATTATGAGCTTTCTTTTCCTAAGTAATATTTAAGTATGTTAGATATAGATTTGAAAAAACTAATCAAAGAAGGAAAAACAAAACCAGCAGCGTTCGGTATTAATGATGCCTCTGGTTCACGTTTACGGGTAAAGCCATCGCGCTTGAGCTACTGCATCTATAGCCTAATACAGCTGCAATAACGGCGTCTGTGGCATCATCCCTATAAATCGCCGGGGAGAAATAAGAGACATGAGTTGTTTAAAATCCAAAGGGAGGGAAATCCCCTTTGGATCGACAATCAAAAAAGATAAACAAAAATGTATCAAATCCGCTAGTGACAACCTAGAAAATTGTACTTAGGAATTTTCAGTGGTGCAAATATAATTCTAACTCAAAGATATAATCATGTGGATAAATTATTAGGAAATCATTTAAACGGGTCAAGGGAGACGAACATCATTAGGGAGTAGGGTTAGATGAAGGTTAATAGGTAAACAATAAATGGTCAAGGCGATCGTTTATTATCCATGCTTCCCATCGTGGGTAGCAACCGCAGAGGAACTGTCTAGGGGAAATAAAAACCCTAGAAAGGGTTGCGTACCCACTTTATAACAGTTCACATAAACATAGCCTAGAAAATAGAACTACATATTTTACGCCTTGATCCCGTTTGGAAGCAGGGTATGTAGGCAGTCTGGGGAGCGAAGGATGCCCCCAGTACTCAGGCGTTCGGGAATGGGGTTTAGGGTTGGAGAGATCACATAACTAGTTATATAAGATAATCAACCAAAATACATGCAACTATACTCGGAAGAATCCCGCATGGATTGCTTGATTCCCCGAGGCCCTTAGGCCAAATTCCGAGGCAGGTTTCAAGTTTAGAATTACAATTTTACATACCCCTGAGGACGACGACCTCGATGCACTTTTAGTAGAAAGTGTGGTCATCAAGGAAGCGACTCAGGATCTAGATGATCCCGATGAGTCCAAGACTCTGGCCAGAGCATGTACCTATCATATGATAGATGCCTGCCTCGTTTAGGTGGATGCCTATTCTGATTATATGAATAGATGTATTCCTATTCCATATGAATAGATGAAGTGAAATGCCTATTCCGATTATATGAATAGATGTATTCCTATTCCATATGAATAGATGAAGTGAAATGCCTATTCCGATTATATGAATAGATGTATTCCTATTCCATATGAATAGATGAAGTGAATTCCTGTTCCGTATGAATAGATGATATATCTATCCCGTATGGATAGAAGTTCCCGAGTATACTTGTGAATGAATACTTAAAAAAAAAAATCAGAGTGGTATTTCCGGTTAAAAATTAATTGGGTCTTTACAGTCATTTCTTCTTAGAGTATATAATCTTCCTGATTCCATGGGTGACCTATCACTGCTTATTTTAGCCTAGATTTCTGATAGAAAATTAAATAGCCTCTTTGAAATCTTATCAACTTGTCTCAGCTGAAACACTTAAACAAAACGGAGTATTAAAGTTTAAATAACTTTCTTGAATTTTTATTGACAATCTATCACAGGTGGTCAATGTAATCACAAGGAAACTCCAGAAAGGTAAGGGTAATTTCTATTGTTATGCTTCATGTGCCATTTTAATTTAAAACCCCTTTCTTGATTATTCAATGGCTGCTAAATTTGTTATTGCTTTCACCAGTGGCCTTGGGATATTCCTTCTAATTGTTGCATACATACTTAATTTCCCTGATATCTTGGCAATCTATCTCAGCTGTAGTATTTAGATTTTGTAGGGTGCATAAATTTAAAAGATTTTGTAGGGTGCATAAATTTAAATAATCTCCCTTATCCTTCACTACTCTTCTCAGCTTGCAAAATTTAGTCTTGGAAGAGCACAGTAAATTTTATAACCTTTGGAAAACTTCCGCAGCTATTGCATTTAGACGTGATTTCATGTAGTGGATTAAATAGCTTCTCTGATCACATTTGCATCTTGACTTTTTCGCAACACAATTTAGGTTTGTAATATGAATTAAGAAATAAATCCTCTATGACATGTGATGTGCACTATCGTTAAAACAAAAATAAAATAAAATTTGATTTTAAAGATTGCTTCTGAGATTTTAAAATAATTCTTTTTATTTTCCCTAAAAGCTTGCCATGTTCAGTACTCTTTTAATCAAGAGGTGTTTGCATCTTATAATGATAGTTAATATGTTTAAGACCATTTTCTTTACTTATAACCATCTATTATAAATATTTATGCTTATTAAATAATCCCCTTTTCTTCTTTATAAATATTTATATTTATACAAGGATAAATTAAATTATATGTATATTTTTAAAAGATCAATGTAATAAAATAAAATATTTGCTATTTTCTTTCGTAAAGAATAGATACTTATATAAATGAATTTGTAGATAAGCATAAGTAAATATGTATATATCATTATATATATATGGACAATGATTAAGACATTTGAGATTAATTGTTTATAATCCAGTGAAATGGTAGTTACTTATAAATAAAATAAAAAATAAAATTTGTTGTTAATTCCTTTAGTTTAGAATAGTCCGAGTGGAAACCTTGTCAGTTACCTTTTTACCTAACCCTAGCCAAGTTATTGTTGTCAATCCTCACTTAGATAAATAAATTAGTTAGCTTACATTGGATAAAGAGTGTTACCCTATAATTTTCTTTTGTTAAATTGGAATTAATATTCGTATTGACAATTTTAAATTTTGATTTAAAGATAAATATATGGTCATTTGAGTTTAATAGGTAGTTATTACTCACAAGTAAAGTAAATTATAAATATTTTATCCACTCTCTTGAATTATCAAGGTAAATTATCAACATAAGTTTTGTCTATTAGGTTGTAACCTTATCTCAAGTTTCTTTAGATTCAAGTGAATACAAATATTATTTAATGTGAAGTAGATTGTTTGAATTATCTTGTTTAAATTGTAAAATTTGTTAGAACACAATGCCAATCCTTCTTTAAATTAAAATTTTACTCACAGATTATGTATATACATTTAAATCTTTGTAGAGTTAATTAATTCATGAATTAATAAATGCATGTTTTTACCAAGTTAGGGTATTTGTAATTATGGATATGGCGGGGAGTTAAAATGAGTGTCGTGAATATTGGTGTA
>VDFB02323794.1:340316-367423 GCA_007258455.2 Sequoia sempervirens | reverse complement strand
TTGTTGTAAAGACATGCTACAGAAATTTTTAATGAAAATACATTGACTTGGTGTATTTTCTGAGTTATGTTTCATGATTTAATCTCCATTGTTAGATGCTTTATTTAGATTTACATTTTTTTTCTAGTTAGATTTAAACTGCTTAAATAGATTTTAGTAATGTTGTTTCGTGATTATAGAAATTCTTGTTGTGTAGATGCCTTCCTAGTTCATACTTTTTGTTGTTTGTTGTTGGTAAATGGTTGTGTAAAGTTAGTTTAGGCTTGAATTCAAAGCTGCTCCACACTTTATCTTTGTTCATGCATGTATATGGTGAATGAATGGTGAAATATCTATAGGCCTTAGAAGATAGCACAAATTTCATGAGACTGTGAATTTTTTGGTCAAGTGAAATTCTATTTGAAGGGAGTTGTCCATGGCAGGAACTCCATGATTACTATTCACAATTAGTTACAGATGCAGGGACCTTCTCTCTTCCCTACTCTTTTTCCTTTTTTTAAGAAACAACCTGTGCTAAGGTTCATTACACATTGTAAAGCCAAAACTTGAAGAAAACATTGAAGTTTTAGATTGTTGTCCGAACCTACAACAAAGTGCACCTTAACTCCCATCTCAGAAACTTCAAGTTTTAAGATCCACTCCACACCAGCTACATAAGTCTGCCCTGTGATTACCAGCAAAATCACATCAAACATCAACTAAGGAGTTCCATGCAAGTCATGACCTAACACTCGAGAGACCTTGGGGAGATTTTCAACAACTTCTTGTTGGCGATTTCCTTTCAATAGAGGTAGTGTATGTATGCACTATCTTTGTTGAGAAAGTGTGTAAAACACCCATCAACAAACTGGATATTATGCATGTTGTTTGTCTTGTGGCTAGATTTCATGAAGATCCTAAGGAAACACATGTTGTTAAGAGAATATTCAGATATTTGAATGGAACTCCGGATTATGGATTATGGTATCCTAGAGATACTGAATTTACTCTAAGTGCCTATACAGATGCAGATTGGGTTGGATGTGTAGATGACAGAAAGAGTGCAAGTGATGGTGCATTCTTTCTTGGTTGCATATTGGTGGAATGGTTGAGTAAAAATCAAGATTCAATCTCCTTGTCTACTATTGAAGCTGAATATATTGTTGTTGCATCTTGTCATACGCAAGTTCTATGGATGAAACAAACATTGAAAGATATCATAGTGGTGTATCACGATCTTATTTATATCATTTGTGATAATACAATTGCAATTAACATTTCAAAAAATCTTATGATGCACTCGAGAACGAAGCTCATATCTATCAGGTATCATTTCTTGAGAGAAAAGGTCATGGAGAATGAATTAAAGATTGAGTATGTTCCGACGAAGGATCAAATTGCTGATATATTTAGGAAGGCTCTTCCTAAAGATACTTTTGAGTATCTCTAGGAGAAGTTAGGGGTCATTTCCCCTCCTTTCTTGAACTAGATGCATATGGAGATGCATCATTTTGATGGATCTATGGATCTATCTTTCTTCTGGATTGATGTTTTGGTGGCTAGCTCTCAGGGGGAGTAGGTAGTGTTAGGTGTTGTCATTAAGAGTATTCTATTTTTATGTCAAAGGGGAAATCAATGTAAAATATCTTTTTCCTTTTCCATTGATGTCAAAGGGGGAGAGGAAGCATGTGAAAAAGAGAGAGGAAGAATATAAAAGACCATCTACTAAAGGGGAGAAACAAAAAGAAAAAAAAAGAAAAATCTTGAGAAGTGTATTCAGAGCTAGTATGGCGTGTTTGATGGTTTTTCACATCTTGTGTTGCGATCAATGACAAAGGGGGAGATTGTTGCAAGAATGGAAAGAATGAAGGTGTTGTCATTGATGTCAACTAGTCAATTGGTTATCAACTGATTGTTGTTGTCATTAGTGTCATGGATGCAAGTTATTGGTTGTATATATCAAGGATATTGAGAAAATTGTAATGAAGATATGTTGCAGGTGTTCAGTGGCTGCTCCAGGTTTTGCTTCGAGATTTGCTCCTATGTTTGTGTGGTTTAGATATGTTGATCATGTTTGTTAGAATTTTCTATATCCATATTTTTGGCTATTGATTCATTGCACAGTGCGAGTTATGTTCACCAGTTGTGAACTATGGTTTTTTGTGTTTTTGGTTGAGGTTTGGGAGAAATGTTGTTGATCCAAATTTCTCTTTGTTAAAGTCTTATGAGTTGCAGTTCTAGAGTTGAGCTGTTTTGATTGTATTGAAGATAAATTTGGTATCTAGAAGGTTCATGCTTAATTTTTCTATGTGTTTTACACTGGTTTGGCCGACCTCATGTTGAACAATATCTTCAAAGTTGATGAAGCATGTTGGATCTATTTGGGTCCTTATGAAGCGTGTGTTTGGGTCTCCCTCATTCTAGTTCCACCCTAGGATGTTTTGGCGCTGACCTAATTTGAATTTGAATTTGGATGGCCAACTTTTGATATGTTTCAAAGTTGAAGATGGTATAAATACAAGTTGAGTTAGTGGTGATAAAGTATAGAAAGAGGAAAGAGAGATAAGTGCAAAGAAATAGATCAGATAGATGCGAGATTGATGCGAATCAATGAGTGTGTGTGATGCAAATGTGGCAGATCAGTGCAAAGCCTAAATGCTGAGTTTTCAAATGCAGTGAGCTGAAGGTGTACTCTATCATTCATGCATGTCTGCAAGTGGTTGAGGAAATTGTGGTGGATTTCTCTGTTGCATTGAGATTGTCTTCTCTTTGTAACGTTTCTCTTCTATCTTCTTTGTATCTCTGTGGCAGTGAGCCCTCCAAGTTGTTGGCCCTATTAGACACTGAGTCCTAATTCAAACAATGAGTCCTTGTTTTGGCAGTGAGCCTCTTGTAATCAATTTTGATATTCTCTATAGTGTGAGTTAATCCTCACCATGGTTTTTCCCTTATTGGGTTTTCCACGTAAATCTAGTGTTATTGTGTTTATGTGATGGTTTTTAGTTTCAATACTAGTATTTAATGTCTAATCAATTAAGCAATGTTAAGGATTAATTTCGATGAATGAATTAAAGTTAAATTTGTGACAACTGATTCACCCCCCCTTTCAATTTTCTAGTTCAACAAATAGTTCTTAATGAGTGAGAGTGTTTGTAAGTTGAAATATGGTGGAAGTATTATGTGTAGTCATTTTTTCTCATAGTGTGGAGTTCTTGCAAAACATTCTCAAGGGTGGTATTTGTACAAATGGTTTCTAGCTCAAAGAGTGTTGTAAGATACTTGATCTAGTTCAATAGCTAAAAAGCAATTATTCTCTTGTTAGATTATTTCTAATGCTCATTCTTATTCAATAAGCTCAACAACTATAGGAGGTGGTGACAAATCCCATAGCTCACTAAAAGTAACTTCTACCCAATCTATCCTTACCCTTGGATACATATAGGTGTGAAATGTAAAGATGTGATTTAGTGGGGAAATATAAGCAAAGTTTTCTCCAATGCCTTGGTATATGTGTGTAGTTATCATAAATGGATTTCTTGTGTTGTTCGTAATTCTTGTGTAATTTTCAAGTTTGTTTAAATGTTTAATTATTTATTTGATTCATTGTGTTTGGATTTGCTAGTTTGAGTACTTGTTAATTTGGAACTAAGTTTGGAGCTCTCAACTCAAAAAGAAAAAGTCCTATTTTTATTTATTTATTTATTTTGTTCTTTTGAAAGTTTTATTCTTTTTGGATATATGATGCTGAAATAAAGTTGTATTTAAATTAACATGCATAGAAAAAAAGCTAAGAAACTACTATTTTTTTTGCATTTTGTGTTTACATATGCATGCATGCAAATATATTGTGAAAAATCAATACAAATATCACCAAGGAATAATTCATTTCCTTTTAACAATTTAACTATAATAATGTAAAAATGTAAAGGCAAAAGCACATGCATGCAAGCAGTACATGAATATACCAACATTCCCTTTTTTATTCTAAATTAAAACATTGTTTTTTGTTCATAATATAATATATTCTTTGCCAATTTCAATGTTGTTGTTTGAGTGAAATAGTTGTTTTCAATTTGAGAAGTTGCTTGTTTAATTGTGCAAATTGAGCATTAGATTTATTTTTTATGTTGTGCAATTTGATGAATGAATAACACTATTATTTTAATGATGCTTTTAATAGAAATAAACTAATTTTTACAAATAAAATCAATCCAACACTATCCCTTATCTAAACTAGAAGTAGAGTGCTTTAAGTTTAGAGCAAAGAAAAAAATTCTAATCTATCACTAATCCAATACTAACTCTAGCAATTTAATTTATCTATCTAGTCTATCAATAAATTAATTTAAGGAAATTCTAAATGAAATATAAACTACCCACACTTGGACATAGAAGATCCAAGGCATGTGAGATTGATGTTGTCCTTAGAGACCTAGTTATTCTATCCTTTTTCTCTCTCTATCGTGTGTTCTTCTTTCATGATGGAAGAAAATCAAGGCAAAATATTGACTCTAAACAAATGTAGAAAGTCAATTCACAAACTATTGAAAATGAAGCTTAGAAGTTGCAAGAAATTATATGAAAGGGAGTCTAGATGTTGCAACCACTTTTTTTGAACATGTAGAAGTTGTATGAGCTCATTGGTGGGATCCTCTTCTTCTAAGAGCTATGTGTATGCTATAAATTGAATAAAAAAATCTAAGATAGTTGTAGGATGAAAAAGAAGTCAAAATTAAAAAGAATAGGATCCCTACAATAATCTCTTATCAACCTATATACAATCCACCAAATAACTAAAGATAGAAAAACGTTTTCTAGCTATGTTTGTTGCCTCCAACCAACAAAGTAAACACACATAAAGAAGAGATGCAAAAAAACAAAACTAGTGTGTTTTCCCTTTTCCTAGAAATCGGTTCGTTCTAGCAAAAATGTTTTCACCAAGGCATTCCTATGATTAATAAAGGGGTGAATTTACTATAAAAGGGGAGAACACTTGATTTATAGGCCAAAAAAAATTTGAAAACATGGGAAGGGACAAATGCTAGCTAGTGATCAAAGAAGCACAAAATGAAAAAAAATGGGGCGGGGCGGGGCGGGGGGGGGGGGGGGGGAGGAGGTTTTAGGGACTGCCTAAACACTTCCACCACTTCAAGATTGGTTAGAAACATGAGATTTTATTATTTCATGCCACATAGAGTTGTGTGTCGTGCCACTAAATCATCTTTAGATTTTGTGATATTATCATTTTCCAATTTTGGGCACTTACAATCTCCTATCAACTAAAATTGCACATGAATATAAGCCTTTTGAAAGATTGAAAATGACAATTGAGCTCATATTAGCCATGCAACTCTTATATTTGTCCTAAGGTAATTGTTTCCTTCTATTTCCTTGACACAATAAGCTAAGGAATCTTTATCAAATTTATTGGTTGCAACACAACTATCTGATTTAGGGTAACAACTCAACCTTAAGCTCACAATTATTCACTTCACATCAATATGAAATTGCGCATACAACCAACTTAGTCTATTTATTTCATGTAAAAAAAAAATTGTGTTTATTACAAGTGGAAAATCCATGCTTTAAAATACCTTTAATTTACATTGAGGTTAGATAGACAAAACCTTCTCTTAGTTAGAAGGCTCTTCAAAATACTCTTTAAGTCAAGATATATTAACATACATATAGTTTTCTAGTGGCGTAATCCTTGAACCTCCTTTAGATACAAGTGCTAGTTATATTTTTCCCTTTAAATATAGAGCAAAATGATAGAAAATAACAAAATTGTTTCAAATTAGGACAAGTATTTGTGAGTTGTAAGAAAAGAAATTTTCATTTTAAACATCCAAAGAGTTTTTGTAACCTTCGTATAAATTTATGAGCTCATTACTGCCCTTGTGAAACTTCATGGTGAAATTCAACTCGCTCCAAGTAAACAGATAAAGAAGACTGGAATTATGGTACTTGGGAGGTTAGATATTCAACCACCTTATAGTGTGGTTTCAATCTCTTCTCCAAGTTGAAGCCTAGCAACTTAGGATACTTAACCACAATGCTTGGGTGTAACCCCAAGGTACCTATTAAGAACTCCATGATCTTCTCTATCCTACCTACAAAAAAATAAAGGAACAGAGGATCCTTTCCAAGAAGTTCATTAATATGACATAACCCAAATCTTGTTCAGCCATGCCTAATGTTTTCAACAGGTCAATCGTAGGCTTCAACTGCTCATCCACACTGCATACAAGAACACATGGGTCTCTGAGAATGGTTTTCCTAACCTAGTCAGGAGTAAATCTAGAGTCTCTGAATAGCTAAAGTCCCTATTGAGCCCTGTCTATGGATTTGCATCTAAAGATTTGGGGGCTCTTGCTCATTACTGTTGGAATCCGAGGAGAAATCCCACATTCATCAAGTAAGAATAGCTTCATGGCACTATGGTGGCGCTCTATTTTAGCCTCCTATCCTACTGCTTTCACCTGGGAAATGGGTATGACATTAAATGATATTCTTAGTGAAAGTTTAGGGAAATGGAAGAATGGAGTTGGGTATCTGCCTGGAGTTACAAAGAAACTAGAAAAGCATGGAGTTGGGTATTTGCTTGGGGATACAAGGAAACCAGAAAATGTCAAAGCCATTGTACATTGTAAAATGGAATGAGATAAGATTGTATGTTGTATAATGGAGTGAGATAAGAATCAAAGACAAGAGTGGAATACTTAGGGTTGTAAAACTAGATAAGAATCAAAGACAACGAAACCAGAAAATGTCAAAGTTATTTCTAAGATCGTTAAGCAACTTAAGCTTGCTTAGGGTTCAAGATAAGGCCTACTTGGGTGTGCGTATGGTAACATTGTTCAATAAATTTCTTATTATGTTTATTCTCATTTTTTTTAATTCATTTTCTTTAATTTTCTTTTCTTTTTTCAACCTCTTTTATTCATAATTGTCTCTTATTTTTTTGGTTCTCTAGTCACATTCATCCTTGCCTCTTTTTAAGATTATGTTTGCAATTTTTTACTTTTCTCTTTTTGATGATCGATCACTGCGTGTGATATGAAATATCAATTCAAAAAATACATAGTTGATTTCAAAAGCTATCTTTTGAATTTATCAAGTAACTAGAAATCATGTATACATAACATGATATTTAGGAGAGAGGGTTTGATAGTGACACACTCTAATTTTCAAAGTTGACATAAACTTCTACATGTTATGGAGGCCAAGCAAAAAATTAGCCACACATGCAAAGAAATGGACAATTTAAACTTTTTGTTTGGGGGTGTTTGACTCATCATACACATGGAGGAGGCTAACAAGTAGACATCCTTTTTTTTTTCAAAATTATGGTTGACTATAGGTGGTGCACATGGACCTGTGTGGTAGATCATCATCAATCGATCATCTTTTTCCATTGATGTGTTTGCACCATGCAAAATTACACATTTCAATCAAACACCAACACATTTTATAGTGCCACTCCACACTTAACTCCCATCCCTTTGCATTTCATAACTGTGTTTCTATGTGCAATGTATGGGATGATATACAAATACAAAGCAATGCTATCTTCAATGTTGCAAAATGAAACATTAAATCATACACATCACTTCACTACTAATTATCTTCTTTTCCAAAACTTGTATTTTCCACCTACAACTATTCACTTCAACTCTCATTTTCTCAATTTTGAAGGGATTCGATGGAGGTAATTTGAATGTATGTGTGAAGAGAATGTCAAGAGAAGCAGAGATATGTTTGAGGGTAATGTTCAATGCCCTTGCTTGTCTATCTTGGAATGGAAGGTTATATTTTCAAACCTTACTAAGGCAATGAATCAACTAGATTTTTTTAGTTGCTTGTTCTCTATCATGTATTGTTTCTAGGTTAATATATATTTGTTGTTTACTATTTGAGAAGACATGTTAATGGAAGGCAAGGTTGTCATATCTCACTTTAAGACAATGAGACACTTGGTTTTATGGTGTTATACTCATTTATTCTCTCTTGTGTGCTCATTATGACATTGATTATTAGTTATTTAGTGTTTGAGAAGACATTTCTTCATTTTTCTCCTATGTCTACTTGTAAATTATAGAAGAAGAAATCATCATACCTCACTAAGGTAATGATCCACCTAATTTGTTTCTCTGCTCATTTCTTTTATGGTGTGTATTGTTTAGGTCAATATTTATTTGTTTACTATTTGAGAAGGCATTTCTTGATTTCACTTCTTTGTCTAGTTGTATATGGAAGGTGAGGTCATCATACCTCACTAAGGTCATGACCCACTAGATTTTTGCATTACTCATTTATACTTTGTCTTGTATTGATTTAGCCACTTTTTATTTTTTATTTAGTGTTTGAGAAGGCATTTCCTCATTTCACTCCTTCATCTAGCTATAAATGTAAAGTGAGGTTGTCGTACCTCACTAAATCAATGAACCCTTAGAATTATTTTTTTGTTGTTTTTTTTTCTCTATTGTGTATTATTTATTTGGGGGTTTAATGGGCCTAATGATGGTGTGCCCTAACTTTTGAGGTTGGCATGACCTTCTACATGTCATGGTGCCTTGTTTTTGCTTTTTCATGTATTATTTTGGTAACTATTTATTTGTTGTTTAGTGTTTGAGGACATTTCTTTATTTCACTCTTCCATGTGGCTTTAAATGGAAAGTGAGGCCATTATACCTCACTAAGGCAACAACCCCCTATTTTTTTGGTTTTATTTTTATTTCAGGGCCCTAATGGGCAAGGGAAATTAAGTATTTTTTAAATACATTGTGAAGTTAGAATGATAATTATTAATCTACTTCATTAGCCATTATTTGAATAGAAAGGCTATTTCATTTGTAGTTACATGAATATATTTCTAGTTTGTAATATTTTCTTTTGTGTTTGGCTAATTTCTTGTAGTATATGTTGATTGTAGTGAAATTAGAACAATAAATGAAATTATAAATAAAACAATTATAATTAAATTTTCTATTCTAAAACCATGCAAACCTCAGATGGAGCATAAAGTGGATTTTCAAGGACTTTGAGATATGATTGTGGATGCTCAATGTTATGTGATATTTTTGACAACATAATGACAACATGATTAAGATATTTAGAAATAGAACTTAGATTATTTTTAGAGTTTTCAATTCCTAAAAGGAATGGTGAATTTATAGATTTTTTAGTGAAAAGTGAATGGTGAATATTGATTTAATCAATCTTGAGGACCAAAGACCTAATTAAAGTTAACTAGTTTGTTTGAGTAGTTAACTCAGTCTAGTTAGTCAACTAACCTAACAAACTAGTTAACTAGCTTGATTGATCATGCAACTAACTTGACTATTTAGTCAACTATTTTAATTGTTTAGTCAAATAATTTGATTGTTTAACCAACTAATTTGATTGAGATTCAACTAGATCAACTAATTAGTTAACTAATTTGATTGATGAGTAAAAGGTGGAATTGACTAAATTGACATGAGTGAAACATAGGTGGGGATACTTAGGATTACTTATTTATTTTAATTAGATATATGTTCATGGATAATAATTAGGAGATAATTAATTAATTAATTATTAATATTAATCAATTAATTAGTCATGGGGTGCTATAAGGTTAAATAAGATGAATTAATTAATACAGTTTAATCAATTAATCGACAACTTGAATTAATATGGAAAAGTTGGCTAATTAATGACATGATGAGATAATGAAGACAACAGATTTAGTCGATTGGTAAAAGAATAATGATAGAATTAGTCAATAACATGAGATTACAATAAAATTAGGGTGGAAAAATCTAGGTGTTTATATTTTCCCCTCTTTGAAAGGGTGTTGCATCTAAAAGAAGTAGTAGCTTTTCAAAGAAAGTAGAAAAAATAAAAGAATGGATGTTGGAGGGTGCACCAAGTGGCATGATTATTAGACATATGCCCCTTCAAAAATAAATGTGATAATGAATGAGACAAATGAACTCTTGAAATAAAATGAAAGAATTTGAGACAAAATAGATGAGTTAAAATAAAATAATTTTTTTTTATGAATAGTTAGTTAAAAGGAAATGAAGATGACTATGGATGATGTAATGATAAAATTTGTGAAGCTTGAAATAAATTTTAATTGTTTGAGCAACATGATTTATTATAGATCATAACATGATGCATCATGATATAGAAGATCATGATGAAATATTTGGTATGTGGTAAGAGGAAAATATCTAAGTAGGAAAGTAATAGAATGCACCATGATATGGAACACTGTGATCGTATTGGTTATGATATGCCCCCAAGATTGAATCACAAATACAAGAAAAAAATTAAACAAACACAAGCAGGCAGGCAAGCATGCATTTAAAAGATAAAAAGATAAATTGTAACCCTAACTACATTAACTTATGTTGTCGTGTCCCTGAAATGGAACACTAAAATTACTAAGAATTGTAATACAAATGCATACATATATATATATGTGTGTGTGTGTGTGTGTGTGTGTGTGTGTGTGTGTGTGATTTTATTGTAATTATAATTATCAAGATAATATTATAATTACACAATTATTGTAATAGAACAATTAATCTTATTAAATATCATAATAAAATTTCATACAATAGAATAAAATAATAATAAGATTATTTTATAATATCAAATATTTAAATACAAATAAAATAGAACAACAAAATGAACATAATATAAATATTATTATAAACATATGGTAGACTTTCACCCTATCAACCTATGCAATATTTTTTATAAAATCCTCTCTAAAATTTTGGTCAATCGCATCAAACCACTCCTTGATAAAATTATCAGCCCTACTCAAAAAGGGTTTGTACCTGGTAGGCATATCCTTGATGCTACCATCACAACACATGAACTAATTCACTCAATGGATAGGTGCAACTATGTTGGCATGGCCCTTAAGCTTGACATCTCTAAGGCCTATGACAAGGTGATCTAGAATTTTGTCCCTAAAGTTCTTGCTAAGTTTGGATTCAATCAATTAGTGATCAATCTTATTATGGAATGTGTTACTAGAGTTAAGTACTATGTTTTGGTTAATGGTTCTCCTTTTAGGTTTTTTCATGTTGGGAGAGGTATCAGATAGGGAGACCCCCTGTCTCCCTATTTGTTTATAATGGTGGTGGATGTTCTAAGCAGGAACTTCTCTAATATGCTGATAGAGGGGTCTATAAAAGGAATTATGGCTGCTTCTACCCTTGGGCCAACTATGATTCAACAATTTGTGGATGATACTTTTCTATTTGGGAAAGCCTCAGTGTTGGAAGTCAGGAAATGGAAAAAATGTCTCAACAATTATGCTACTTGTTTTGGACAATGCATTAACTACAATAAAAGCATGATTTAATTTTTTAACAACACTCATAACCTGCAAAATCGGGTGACTGTTGTTCTAGGTTGTCAGAGTGGTTCTCTCACTTCGGTTTATCTTGGGTTACACCTAACTATCAAAGAAGTCACTCCAGAATTTTGGAATTCTATCCTTGAGAGGATTCAAAGGAAGCTTGCTGGGTGGAAATGCTCTTTACTCAGCCATGTTGGTAAGCTTCAACTTCTTTCTACTATTCTTCAAGGTATCCATGTCTATTTCCTATCCATTTTTAAGATAACTAGATATATTGCTAAAAAATTTGAGAAAATCAAAAGGTCTTTCCTTTGGTCGGGCATTGAGGAAAAAAAGAAGCTTTCTTTGGTTAAATGGGATAAGGTTTGTCAACTGAAAAGTTGTGGTGGTCTTGGGATAAAAACCATTTCTAATTCTAATAAAGCTCTTATGGCCAAAGTGGGTTGGGATCATTTGAGGGATAGGAAGGATTGGTGTGAGATAATGAATTCCAAATACCTTTTGAACCAGCCATTGATTGATTGCCTTTCAGAGGCCCACCCTTCGGGGTCCTTGGTTTGGAAGGGAATTTGTAGTCTACAGGACCTTATGAGGAATGGGATCAAATGGAAGATAGGTAATGGTAATAAAATTAGATTATGGGAGGACTCTTGGTTACTTGACTCTCTAATGGAATCTTTTGAGTTTAGGTTTCTTAAGTGTCGGGCTCAACAAGTGTTTGGTATATATATTAGTGATTACCTGATAGGGCCCTTGAGAGCTAGGAAATGGAATGAAAAATTATCCTTTGTTGTCCTTTATCCCCTAATCTATGTCTTCTAGCCAAGACGCTGTAGGAGTTGCTCTCTCTCACTAGGATATCCCCTTCTCACCATGGGGATGAGTTCTTTTGGATTCATGATAACTAGGGTGATCTTACTATTAAATCTTCTCATAGTCAGTTGATTGATCGGGGTGTGGTCAATAATCTATGGAAAAAGGTTTGGAATTGATACATGATACTGAAATTAAACTTTTGTTGGTGGACTGTATGTCATAATAGAATTCTTAATTAGGACAATCTAAGGAAAAGGGGATTTTAGATCCCCAACAAATGCCTTTTGTGTAAATGCAACAAAGAATCGGTTGATCATCTGCTATTACACTGCCCTTTTGCAATTGAGGTGTGGGAGTTGGCTCTTGAAAGATTGGGGATTCAGTGAATTATGTGTAAGGACATCACATCCTTTATTTTGATTTGGTTTGGACCCTTTACCCATCCTTTGACTGGTGAAATATGGAACCAAGTTCCTCCCATTATATGTTGGTGCTTATGGAAAGAGAGGAACAATAAGATCTTCAAGAACACTGAGATGAACCTGAAAGAGGTGTTTGGTATTGGAGCTCGGATCATTGTGGAAAAAATCTCTCTCTTCAAAGGGAAAACCCTAGATAAAGGTCCTACTGAGATGGAAATAAGTATAGCTAAAGCTTGGCATCAGAACCTGGATGCCAATTCTTATGACAACTCCAAAATTCTAGCACAAAGAGCCACTATTTGGAAACCCCCTGATAGGGGTTGGTTTAAACTAAACTTTGATGGGGCTGCTAAGGGAAACTTGGGTAGATCAAGTATAGGAGGTGTGATTAGGGATCATAGAGGAAAGTTAGTGGTTGGTTATGTTGGGGGGATTGTCTTCATTCTTCTATGATAGCAAAAGCTAGAGCACTATTAAAGGGCTTAAAGATAGTTGTTTCCTTGGGGATAGAGAACCTGCACATTGAAGGTGACTCTATGTCCATTATTGATGCTATTAATTTTGATAGACTACTGGGGTGGAACACTATGGATATTCTTCTTGACATTAGATTCCTTATGTCTAAATTAAAATTAAAAGTGGCCAATCATATTTACAAAGAGGGGAACCAAGTGGCTGACGCCTTAGCCAATTTTGGCACACACTACAAATTCTCCAAATGCTAGTGTGATTTAAGTATACTTCTACCTAATATTCAAAGTATTATAGTGAAGGAACAAAGCCCTTACTTGACCCATGATGAAAATGCAACATGTGCTTAGCTGGATTTTTGGGGGGTCCACATGCTTTTTTGTTGGGCTATGTTGTCTTATTGTTTTGATGAGATGGATGATTAGCCATATCAATGGGATGGATAACAAGTGGACTTTTTCAAATTATGGGATGGAGCCCGTTTGGAAAAAGGAAATCATATTTTGCTGCGACAAGTACCGGATGATTAATTATAAGTTGGACCACACTTGTCGTAATCTTCTTATGGGGATCTACTTAAGCTCTCTGATTTTCAAATTGTTTGGTTTTGATTTTGATGTGATGTGTAATTATGAGACAAAGCTCCTTTTTGGATTTTCTTTATCTATTATTTTGGTTTTGCACCTTATAGATTCTATCTATGGTATAACTAAATTTGGCCAGCCCTTAAATGCTATCAATTTAGATATTTCTAACTATGGCCCCATGGCTATCCTGCCTAGATTTTTTGTGTTTATGCTATGTGGAAGGCAATCCTTCCCTGCCTATCATGTCTTTTTTACTTAGTCGTTTGTGCGAGGAGATCCTCATTAATGCCTCTGCTAAGATTGTTTTAGGGAAATTATTTACTCATGCGTGTGACCTGTCCTTAGGCTTGATTCCCAAAGATTGCTATTTATGGCTTAAATGCCTTATTGTGTTGGTGATTTTCACCTTTCTATGATCTCTAACCTTCTATTTTTTTAGGGTTCTTGGTTAGATTGTGTGTAGTTCAAAATCATGGGAGGTGATAGGGTGCAGACAAAGCCGGATAATTACAACAAATTTTGTAAGGATCCATTAGTCTGGCACATTTGTGTTGAAGGTGGCATTGGTCCTCTGATGGAGAGACTTGTGGGCCATGACCCTAATCTGTCGACCCAGTTAATCAACTCTTGGAAGAATCAACATGTGTCTCTGGGAGGCATCTCCTTTATGGTGGATCAGGAAGTGATTATGTAGGGGATGGGTCTCTAGTGCTCTGGCATGAAGCATCCTAAATATTCTAAGACCTAGGATAATGATAGTATGAACAAATTCTTTGTGGGGGATGAGATGCCGATGCGCAACTAGTTTGGTTTTGAATGGGAGGCTCTTCCTTAGCTGTGGAACTAGGTGTGTCTTGCTTTGATGAAATATGTCACGCTGGAAGGTAGGTACAAGACCTATTGCTTCTACCATTTTACCTTGTTAAATCAACTTAGGCATAAAGTTTTATTGAGCTTTCCCTTTTTCTTGCTAATGGACCTTGAAAACTTGGTTGAAAAATATGTTGAGTTTGTTGCTTTTAATCCGAATGAACCTAATCCCTTGCCACTCCACTAGGGTTTTATCCTAAGACTCTACCACTTTCATTTGGCTTTATGCCCTTTAAAACCCATTTTGGCCATCTGAATTGAGGAAATTGAGCCCCCCACTATGACCAACTTATCTTTGGCCGAATCTAAAGGCCATGTTAGGAAGAGTCACCTGGTCCCTACTGATTCTTAGAAACCCAAACCTGCTACCAAAAAAATTAAGGGTGTCAAGAGAGTTGCCCAAACTAGTGTGGCGGCTAGCCTATGTGACCTCAAGTCTATCCTTGTTAAGACTTCCAGTAAGCCTACCCCAAAAAAGAAAGGTAAGGAGGAGAAGGAGCCTCCAAATAAAGGGAAAAATATTGTGAGCAAGGAATCGTTGGGTGATATGGTGGTTGTGGAGACTGTGGTTATTGGTTGTGATGCCATCATTTGGTGCTCTGGTAGGTTGGCAAAGAACAGGAAAAAAGTGCAAGTTAGATATTTGGACACTGCAGAGGAGCTTTCAAACAACAAACTTAGCAGAGTTGAAGAGGTTTCAGAGGGTGAGGAAGGTGAGAAATCTAGAGGTCCCTCATCCATTCCTAACAAGGGTAAAGCTCATAAGGAGGTTTCAACCTCTCACTCATTAGAACCACTGGATATTGAGCAGAATGATCCTGACTACACTATGGGCAGTAGGGAGGAGCTCAGTGTGCTGAAAGAAAGAATGGAAAAACTAGACAAAAAATTCTATGGTTTGACCCGCTTCATGGTCAAATTGGTTCACTATGTCACTAGTACCATGTTGGTTGCCATGAACGATGAGATGGAGATGAAGAAGACTGAAGACCACCAGGAGTGGATCAATGATGATTTGGTTTAGCTTTTATCAAAAATCTGGGAGAATGTCAGCTAGTCTACTGCTAGTTTGTTGTTGGTCCATGTTTTGTTAGTTTGTGTCTATTTTTTGGTTAGGTGTTATGTTTTGATGCTTTTTGATCTTGGACTCTATTGGCCCTTGTGGCTCTTTGTGAAGGGTACAACACCTTGAAAAAGCTGCTTACTTTATCAAAAATATTACTATTATTTTAGTAATGTACACCATTTAAAAGCATGATCATATTATTATTATATTAACATGATCTGAAGTGAGATAAAGACAAAATCATTTAAAGAAAAAATGAGATAAAGACAAAATCATAAAACCCAACGATAACTAATAAACCCCAAAAGCAACGATAGTATTAATGTAAGAGGAGTGACTATTCAAAGACTACGATCACTCCAAATGGTCATGTCCAGTCAAGGAGTGAAGCTTTTGTCCATAACAGATATTTAAGGGAGACTCCAATAGGATAGAAAATCATCATGGCCGGGAAAAAGAATAAAACAGTAAGTTGATCTCTGCAGATCGACAACAAATAAAAGGTAAGAAGAGTCCCTGCAGATTGACACAGTCAGGTAATGTTATCCTATGTTTAAATAAAGGTTGATAATCAGTTTATGTAATTAGAGTTTATGTCAAGATCATTCAAATATAATTAAATAAAAACAAATGATTTTTTAATAAGAAGTTAAGGATTTGATAATAGTTAGAACTGACATGTATATTTAATATATATGTGATAAATATATGTATATATATTGAATATAATAGGTGGCTGCCTATATATGGTAATTCATATGTTTTGATAAATTAATTATTGAATATGATTTACACTGAGATACTCACCTAACCAATATGATCTCTTAATATCTTTGATGAATTCATGTTTCTATAAATTCTCATAGCATAGTATAATTATGGATAACTTGTTAGTGTGATAATGATTAGATGCAATTTTTTGTATCATCAAACAATCATGTAGATGGTTGAGGGGAGGAACTGATAGGTTGAGTAGATACTAGATTCCTCTCTAAGTATGCCACTCCCTAGATTGGATGACTAAGTGTCATGCCATTGGGAGCCAAGGGGGTGATATCCACTCTTGGGCTTAGAGAGAGCATCTACGGGCCTCCTATGGTAATCTTTCCTCCAAACTATCACATGGTTGGATCAAACTTAAGGAACCCTCCATCATAGTTAGGGGGGATGAGGATGGATAAGGAAAGTAGATACAAGTGCATCCCCTAAGTATGCCACTTCTAGGGTGGATGACAATGTGTCATGCTACTGGGAGCCAAGAGGGATGGTATATTTTCTCTTGGGATTAGAAGGATAGCTTTGGGAAAACTTATCTTTCCAATCCAATCCCTATCTATGATTGAGTTACCCTGAACATGGTGTGGTTTATCTTATATAATTGTATTATGCAAGTAGATAAGAATATTTCTTTCATGTTTGATATGTTATATGGATAAATGATAATTCTTATATGTTTTATATTCCACTACAATATAACATGGTTGCATGACCAAAAACCAATATTTATCTTTCTTAATGCATTTAGCTGATAAATTGTAACCCTAACTACATTAACTTATGTTTCTAGGGTAAGAATTAGAGTTTTTTCAAAAGGGGACATTACATGGCTACCTCTCAGGGGGAGTAGGTAGTGTCATGTGTTGTTATTGTGGAGTTGATTGGGTGTACTCCCAAGGGGGAGTATTTACTACTGGTAATGTTCTTGGTGACAAAGGGGGAGAACAATGTAAAATATCTTTTTCGTTTTCCATTGATGTCAAAGGGGGAGAAAGTATCATGTGAAAAAGTAAGGAGGAGAGAAAGCCTTATGAAAAATGGGGAGATTGATGGTTCAAAGTTGTTGTGTTGTCTTTTATGGTTTTTCACATCATGTGTTTCTATTAATGGAAAATGGGGAGATTGTTGCAAATATGAAGGTGTTTTCATTGATGTCAAGGATGTTTGTTTCTAGCTATATATGTTGAGGATATTGAGGAAATTGTAATAAAGAAGGTTTGAAAGTTGTGCATGTATAGTTGTGATGTTGAATCTAAGTGATATGAGTACATGGAGTTATCCTTATGTTACTATGTCTAGAGGTGTGTTAGAGTGAAGTATGTGCTACAATGATGTCTGTGGTACTTGGGTTCCAAGTGCTTTTGAGAAAATTTGATAAATAAAGAAAAAATTTGCATGCAGGTATTTAGTGTATGCTATGGGATGTGCTTCACATTTCTTTTGGGTTGCCTCTATGCATGTACGAATATGAAGTTTTTTTCATGATTGTTGGTAGTTGCTATATCTATAATTTGGGCTTTTGGATTGTTGTATAGTGCGAGATATTTTCACTAGTATGTGAACTATGCATTTCAGTGTGTCTGGCTATGGTTTGGGAGAAACGTATTTTCTCTGCATTTCTCTGAATTTTGGTTTCAGGACTTTTGGTTTTGAGAATAAGTTGATAAGGTTGCTATCTTTCTTATTTCAAGAGGATTTGAGATTTGGTGTTGTTGTTGATGAGTTTCTGAGCTACAATGTATTCCAATGGTTGACAGGGTTGTTCAAATGTACAAAATATTTATACTCTTCAAGTGAGGTTTGTTGTGAAGTTTTGGATGAATTTTCAAGTGTTCATTACTTACTCCAAATCATGTTCAAGTGAAGTTTGCTGTCCAAAAAAGATTGGACTGAGTTAAGGATGTGTGTACTTAATTGTTTTATGTGTTTTGCATGGGTGTTAGTCGACCTTATTTAAACACTACTTGCAAAATTCATGGAAGCGTGATAAGGAATGTTGGGACTCATTTAGGTCCTCATTAAGTATGTGTTTGGGTCACCCTCATTCTCTACCATTGCAGGAATGCTTTGGTGTTGACCTAATTAAAATTATAAATATAAATTGTTTATGGTCGATCTTGGAAGGGTTTCAAGATTGAAGATGGTATAAGTACAAGTTGAGATGTTGGTGAACAATGAGATATATGAGATAAATGGAAGATATATGTGAGATAGTGTGTGTGATTCCAATTCAAGTAGATTGGTGTGAATTTTAAGTGTTGAATTCTTGAAGGTTGTGAGCTAAAGGTGCACTCTATTCTTCAAGCATGTCTACAAGTGTGTGAGAAAATTATGGTGGACTTCCTTGTTCATTGAGATAGAGTAATGAGCCCTCATTAGATAGTGTGTCGTGTCTTGGCAGTGAGACTTTCTAATGGTACTCTTTAATTGTGAGCTAATCACCGTGGTTTTTCCCTCATTGGTAAATTTAGTGTTATTGTGTGCATGGTGTGATTTAACACCTTATTGATCTAACAATTGTGTCTTAGTTGTCTTGTGAATTTTGAAGCATGTTTCTAGTTGTCAAGGTCAAGGGTGAGGAACAATGGTGTTAACAGCTTAAGGTGCTTTAATTGTGAGCTAATCCTCACCGTGGTTTTTCCCTCATTGGTTTTTCCACAAGTTCAATTGTGTGCAATTATTAACTTTCATTATGGTGGACTTCCTTTGTTAACACACTCTATAACAGGATCCTCTTCTATCTTCTTTGTAATTTTGTGGTAGTGAGCCCTCATTAGATAGTGTGTCGTGTCTTGGCAGTGAGACTTTCTAGCAGTGAACATTTTGTACATTTGGTTTTGAAATTCTTTAATTGTGAGCTAATCCTCACCGTGGTTTTTCCCTCATTGGTTTTTCCACATAAATTTAGTGTTATTGTGTGCATGGTTTTATTACTTTCAATTTTTGTTTCTACACTTAATGATTTAACACATTAGTAGAGTAAGGGTTTTGTGAATGCTTATTGATCTAACTTTTGGTGAAGAGTTTTAAAGGTTAAAATTGTTGCAACGGATTCACCCCCCCTCTTAGTTGTCTTGTTCAACAACTTATACTTGAACTCATTAATCAATTTTGAAGCATGTTTCTAGATCTTATCCACATCCTTGTCAAGGTCAAGGGTGAGGAACAAGGATAAATGTTATGGTATGATGATGTAGATGTAATGGATAAGAACGATATAGTGGTATGGTGTGGATAACAAGATGATGGTCACAAATGATGAATGGGATAGTAGGTGGAAGGCTCATAATTTTAGGGTACACATGATTGTCAAATTTATGAATGATTACCATAAATAGGTTTTCATCAAGGTATTTTCCCATGCATTGTAGGGATGGTTTTCATCATTGGATTATTTCTCTTTACTTTCTTTTTATATTTATATTTTTCATTTTCAATATTTGAATTCATGCATTTTCTTCCATGGTAGGGTGATAATATTCAATTACACATGTCCACTTCAAGTGGATCATGTTGCTAGTATTACACTCAATAGATGTCATCTATGAGCTTTGATTATTGCTAGGTTGGCTTCTCCTGGGCTAGTGTCAAGAAAAATAAAGTTGAAGGTAAGTTGGATGAAGGATTTATATGATTATGAAAAGATTTTATTAAAGGGCTATGGTAATGGAGAGGTGTGGTATAATGGATTGGGATATAGGTAAAAGGGTGGATGGAAGGATGGGAATATCAACATATGTGTAAATGTCATGGGACCAATAGGAAGTGATATCAATAGGTTCACACACCATCTTGGGTTTGAACATGATTTATTTTGTTGGATGTGATGGTGGCTATTGAACTTCATAATTTTGGGACTTGTTGGATTGGGGAATAATAGATTTTTATACTTGTGAATGGTGGGATTTTGGATTTTGGAGTAAGTATTCATATTTCTAGATTTTGGTACTCAAATGAGTTTTATGTTTTTACTTGTTAGATTTTTGGATATTCATATTTTTTGAATTTTGGAGTGGTGGATTTGTGATCTAAGTTTATTTCCAATTTTAGGAAATTTGGGAATACAATTCTTGGATTTTGAAGACTAGATTAAATTTATGGGGTTTATAGGGATGGATGGATTGGTAGATATATTATCATTATTATGGGTAAGTGGATTAGAATTAGGACTAGTGTGGATGGATTAAGGGTTGGATTGTTTATGATTTGTAAGGGTTGATATATTATGAATTAAAGGGATCAATGGATGATCAAATGTTGTAATATTTATAGTGATAGATGGTTGGCTCAATGAATGATGGATTATAGGTTGAGATAGAATATGATCTATAAGAATAAATAGATTGTGATTGGGATTAATATGGATAGATGGAGGATTTGATGGATTAGGTTTAGCAATGTATATTTCTTGATTTATGAGGGTTCCCCTACCTTGGTGTTTAAGGTGATAATTTAGGAGAATCTTGGATCCATATTTTATGATGAACCTCATCACATGCATCCTTGTCTTACCTTAGGATATAATTTAATGGGGTGTTTCTCTTTCTATGGAGATGACCAATGGTTTTGGAATTGGGTTTGTCACATAGCTTATGTGAGGATACTCTTGGGATAAAGAGTCTTGATTATTTATGTGTGGGTGACTAGGGCTTATGGATAGCTTGATTGATATTATATCATCAAGGGATTCATTGGTATATTCATATTGATACACAATATTATCATCATCATGATATTCATTTTGATCAATAAGGATATAATCATCATCATCAAAATCAAATGGAAGGCTAGATTTTTTGAAAAGGGGGGTCACGGTTCATTACTATTTGATTGGATTAGAGTTGTAAAATGTTTGATTAAAGTTAATATAAAACACAATAATGTCCTAGCTAATGAAGTAGGAGTGTTTGATCTTGTATTTCCTCAAATATACTTTGAACCAAGTATAAATAGTATGACCTATTAATCTCAAAGCACTTATCACTTTTGATCCTCAAGATCGTACAACATTGCAAGAGGAGATCATATGTCTCACTATTCAATTCCTAAAAGTACGATGTGAGTGAATTCCTAGGGATAATTGCTTACTAACGCATTATAAGGACCATGGATGACTACAGGTTCCCTTAGCTATTCTTGTATGAGCTCAACTAAGGAAGTCCTATATATACCTAAAATATGCAAAAATTTGTGAAATAAGGGAACTTGTCTAAGGTGTGTGATTGGAGTCAAATCCAACCTCACATCACTTTATCCTCTGAAAAAAATTTGCACCAAAAATGACAATTTCTACTGTGTAAGAGGAGTCTTTCAATTCTCCTCCTAATTTTTAAACCTATTAAAAATCTAAGTTAAAATCAATGCATGGTGATTAAATCCAAGCTAGGATTGGAAAAAATAAAAATAAAAATAAAATGAGGGTTTTTTATTCATAAGATCGTGAAATTGCATGAGGGAAGAACATAAAAATTCCATCTTTAATTGCACAAGTGCAAAAACTATTTTTGATTCTCAAGACCACCTCACAATGTAAGAGAAGAGCATACATGGCTTTGTCATTCAAACAAGTACACATAAGAAATAAGAGATTTTTTATTTTAAAGATTGGTGTGCTATAAAATAAAAACATTAATAGTTTTAAAATTGAAGTATTTGATACATAATAAATTTGCAAGATTCACCCAAAATGGATAAGTGATAATAAATAAATAAATAAATCATAATACTTGTTCAAAAAAAATTCAGCTAAAGCCAAGCTTGGAGCTACCTATGCAAACCGCTACTATTATTTCAAATAAAAAAGAGAATCTTTATATATGTAGCCAAATTATTAAGTCACCCCTATGTAGCACACACCTCTAATTGCTACAAAATTAAAGATATCCAATAAGATATTCAAGTCAAAAGATTAAATAATACATTTAAAGAATGACAATAATAGTTATTCATCTTCAACTAAAGCTCATAAGGTTAAAATATATGTAAAGGATACAAGTTATCAATTGAAACATAAGAAAGCTCCTATTATTGTTTTCAAGAAGGATGATGGGAAGTTTAAGATGTATAGGTTTTATAGAGTAAATTGTGGTTCTTTGGATAAATTTCCTATAAATGAAGTGAATTTTTTTTTAGATTATTCATGTAGTAGAAATGTATCTCTAAAATAATATTAGAGTCTTGAAGTTACACTTGAAAATGTAGAGATGAAGAATCATTACAAAACAACTCCATCTCCAGTACTTAAATAGTTTAATTGAAGTAGAGGCGACTAGAGATTATGGGGAAAATGTAGTTGAACTTGAACAAGAGATTACTATGGTTCAAGCTAAAATACAACAAAAGGAGGAATCCATTGAGAGGCTTAAGATAAGAATGATTCAATCTAAAAAGAAAATTTATGATTATAAAATCTCATTTATACATTATGTGATTCAACAAGATATGACTGATGATAAAATAAACATACAAAACTATGCTTGTAGATGATTTTCTTCATTACCTAGATTTACAAGGAAATTTAAGGAGAGCCATAATTCTAGATGTAAGAGATAGGACCTAAACCAAGACTCTACATGTAGACTACATAGTGTTGAGACATATACCATGATACAAATAATTATACGATCAAATAGGCCTCTACCTCATATGAAATCTATTTTCTAGATGTGAAGTACCTTTCAAGTATGATAAAATTATTTATAATATCCCAAAAGATTGCATGGTATTCTTTCATAATCTAATACAAGACAAACTAAATGTATGATGCTTAGATAATTCAAAGTCACTCAGATGATTTTTCACATAGGCTTCTAGTACAAAAACATCTACCAAAGACTTGTTTTCTCTAACTTGACACCCTATTGGCATAGTAGTGCAAAGCTTGAAATCTTCCATCCTAAAATATACTTCAACAAGTTTATGACATGATTCAATTAAGAAATGGAAATCCCATGTATTGGCACTGCCCTAAAATTTTACATTTCACTAGATTGCAAGCATTGCCCCAAGTTTTTACTTTTGGCCCATCATAGATTACTAATTTGAGAATTCACAAAGGGTCACCTTCATTGAGTCATGTTCAAGGTTGTGATTTACACCCATCTAAATCATTTTTTATGAACACATTAAAATCATATTTTGGGTGGTTTTACTTAAGTTTGTATGTTTCAATGGAGTTGTGGAGTTTTCAAGAAACTTTACAAGTTATGTCTCAATCTCTGCTTTCCACCTCCTTTGTTCTTTTTAGAAATTTGGAACTCACTCAAAAGTTTGTAACTATTGTATCCTTGATTCCCTACTCTGTTGTTCTTACCTTTCACCTTCTATCTCCTTCCTTAGTTGTAAAACTTTGGGCCCTACATGCAATTTTCTAGTTCTTGTAAGTTTCACCTCGAGTTATACTTCATGTTTCCTTGCTCCATGAAAAGAATTGGACCTTGTATGCATTTTTGTAACACTGCGACCTTGTATCCCTACTCTATCATTCTACCCTCTACTTTCTTCCCACTTTTTTTCTTGTGAAACTTTAGAATCCAAATGCAATTCCATAACTCTTGCATCCTTTCCTTCCCTCTATTGTTCTACCTTTATGCTTTCTACCCCCTTCATTACTTGTGGAACTTTCAACGCCATGTGCAAGTTTTCAATGCTTGCATCCTCACTTGCCTACTCTTTCATTTTTATCTCACTTCCTACCTCTTTTTCTTCTTGTGGAATTTTAGAGTCTCCATGCAACTTTGCATCTCTTAAAAATTGCATCCAATTTTTGCTTTTTGATAGGATGCCTTTGTTGGCAACTCAAGGGCAGCCAACTAAGAGGGGGGGTGAATCAGTTGTCACAAAATTTTAAACTTATTCAACTTTATTAACCTTATTCTCAAATCTGATCAATAACCATGAAAGCATAAATGAACAACACATCAGAAACACACATAACACCAAGATTTTTACATGGAAACCCTATTAGGGAAAAAAACATGGTGGAGGTCAGTCCACAAGATTATACCTTCTTAAAAGTATAAAAAAATATGAATGGGGAATGCACATGCATTTAGGAACATTTCCTAGAGCTCATTGCTCAATTACAAAAGGAAGACACACTGTCTTACAGAAAGGTTCTAATTACATCCATCAGATTTGAACTAAGAAAAATAGCATCTGCTAATGCCTTATTACAATTTCGGTTAAGCTCATGAACTATTCTTCACTCTTCTTCACACTCTGCTCTACCTTCATATGATCTAAAAAATATTTGCACATAAGACTCACACGCTTCACACACTCACCCATTCTCATGCCATCAAATGATAAAGCAATCGTTTATATATATTCGCAACAAGAAATTACATCGCTACAAGTCAGCTTCAACAAAATAATAAAAAGAATATAAATTGTTGGCCCAAAACAATAAGGATTATTCATGTGAATCCACCAAGGTTAGCCATAACATAGTGAAGACCCAAAGTAACATCCTCAAACATGAACCACTTCAATTAATTACTCCTCAAAGATCCACAACGCACTCCAAACACCTTGTCAGCCAAGAACATGAAAAACATGAACACGCAAGAGAAAATCTCGGATCGTGAGAACAACAATCAATGTGAATTTGTAACATAGGTAGAGCATGATCTAGAAACATCCAAAAACATCATGAATCACTAGAGAAGCATCTGCAACAACTAAACTTACTGAAATCACATAATCTTCATTCAAGAACACAAACTAAAGTAACAAAAAAACTGTTAGAATACAAATCTTCATAACTTGATCAAATGTTCACGCAGATATCTGAAAATTGGCACGGATAAACTAGATATATTCAACAAGAAACCATTTATTCCACAACCTTTGAACAACAACGTACTGAAGTCACTGATAGACTGAACTTCACTTCACCACTGACAACCTGCAACTCTTTTTATTACAATTTTCTCAATATTCTTGATATATACAACTTTAAAAGAATTAATGCTAATAGTGTTGACATCAATGACAACCACATATTAGCAACACAACCAAAAAATTCAACAATCTCCCCCTTTGGCATTGATGGCAACACATGATGTGAAAAACACCATCAACACAACTACACTTACTCGTTAGGGTCTCACTCTTCTCCTCAACTCATCCACATAACTCTTCTCCCCACAAGGTTCTTCTCTCTCAATTTTTTTTTCACATTACTCTTCTCACCCTTTGACATTAATGAAAATCTATACAAGCTTTGAACCACATATCTGAACATTTGACTACTCCCCCTGAGTAGCAGCCACCACAACATCAATTTGGATCAAAATATGACCATGAAATGCACAAATTGATGCAAGTCAATGCATCTTAGTTCTGATTAGGAGGGTTAATCACCCCTAACTTCCCTCTAAGATACTCAAAAGTATCCTTGGGAAATGACTTGGTAAAGATGTTTGCAATTTTCTCCTTAGTAGGTACATACTCCAATCTGACTTCCTTTTTTGCTTACTTTCTCTCTCAAAAAGTGAAACTTGATAGATATATGCTTGGTCTTTGAATGCAACACTAGATTCTTAGAAATGTTAATAGCACTTGAGTTATCACATAATATAACAATAGGCTCATTATACACAACTCTAATATCCTTCAACATTTGTTTCATCCACAATACTTGAGTACAATTATTAGTAGCAACAATGTATTTTGCCTCTACAGTAGATAAGGAAATAGCATTCTTCTTTTTACCTAACCATGAAATTAACTTCTTTCCCAAGAAAAATGATCCACCACTAGTACTTTTCCTGTCATTCACATCTCCTGGGCAGTCAACATCTGTAAAGGCACTCAAAGAAAGATCATCATCTTTAGGATGCCACAGGCCAAAATTAACTGTCCCCTTCAAGTATCTAAAAATCCTCTTCACAACAGTCACATGAGATTTTTTAGGATCAACTTGAAATCTTGCAACAATACATACAACATTCATGATATCAGGCCTCATTTGAGTTAAATAAATCAATCCATCAATAATTGATCTGTATCTAGTCTGATTTTCCTTCGAAGAATCATCATTTGTTGTCAACTTGCATCTAGTCACCATGGGTGTACCAACTGGCTTTGAATCTTCCATACCAAATTTCTTCAACAATTATTTCACATGCTTGGATTGAGATATAAAGATCCATTTATCTAACTGAGTAATTTTCAATCCCAAAAAGAATTTCATCTCTCCAATCATTGACATCTCAAACTCACTCTACATCTCATCAACAAACTTCATGCACAAGCTATCATCTCCTCCAAAAATGATATCATCAACAAAGACTTCCATAATCAAATCTTTATTATGATCAATCTTGAAATATAAATTACTATCAACAGTACCTTTGTTAAATCCAAACTTCAACAAGTACTTATCCAATCTAGCATACCATGCTCTAGGGGCTTGCTTGAGTCCATATAATGCTTTCTTCAACTGAAAAACCATATCTCCCTGATCAGTCAACTGAAATCCATCTAGTTGCTCAACATAAACCTCTTCTTCCAACTAGTCATTTAGAAAATCTAACTTGACATCCATATGATAAATCTTGTAGTCTTTGTAAGCAACATAAGAAAGAAACAATTTGACAGCTTCAATTCTAGCAACAAGGGCAAAGGTCTCTTCAAAATCCATTCTTTCCATCTATGAATATCCCTTACACACTAGTCTCGCTTTGTTTCTAACCAATTCTCCTTGCTCATTCAGTTTGTTTCTAAAGACTCATTTAGTTCCAATTACA
>VDFB02323794.1:294996-318335 GCA_007258455.2 Sequoia sempervirens | reverse complement strand
GAGGCTAAGGAGGTGGTGGAGAGGAGGCCGAGGGCCTGAGGGCAGGGTTGATAGGAGAGGAGGCCGAGAGCCCGAGGAGGAGAGTCACAAGGGACACAGGGCAAGGCCAGCAGGGCCGGAGGGGAGGAGGTTGGACATGAGATGGACATGACTACCAGCAGCAGGAGGTAGACAGAGCCAGAGAGGAGATATACAGAGACCTAGGAGGTCAGAGAGGGTAGGAGACAACCGGAGGGGAGGAGGGGGGACATGAGACGGCCAGGACTACCAGCGGGCAGGAGGTAGACGGAGCCAGAGAGGAGATATACGGAGACCTAGGAGATCAGAGAGGGCAGGAGACAACCAGAGGGGAGGAGGGGGGACATGAGACATTCGGGGCCACTAGAGGATAGGAGGCAGATGGATTCAGAGAGGAGATGGACAGAGACCTAGGAGGACAGGGGGCAGGAGGCAACTGGAGGGGAGGAGGCATATGGAGCCAGAGGAGGAAAACTATAATAGGGAGCTCCTGGGGTGATAGATGTGGATGAGATTGAGCTATCAGTCGAGAGTGAGGGGTACCATTCGCGGGAGATGGAGGTTGACTCAGATGTGCACGATGTATCACCACTAGCAACAGCACCACCCACAGGGGAGGATCCGGTTGTGGTATTGAGAGAGATAGTGGAGAGACTGCGACGGAGTGAACAATGACTGCGAGAGGTAGAGGTAGAGCGGATCATAGTGGAGGCAGAGAGGGACAAGTGGCTGGCCCGATTTGCTCAGGGTGAGAGAGAATACATGGAGCTAGTCAGGCTAGTATCAAATCAGGAGCAGAGATTGGTGAGGGAGAGAGATGAGAGCCAGGATGAGGTTGTGGACCTTCGGGCTGAGGTGGAGAGATTGTGGGCAGAGGTGCATAGTTAGATGATGCAGATAGAGGGATTGGGTTTGGTGGGAGAGGAGGTGGCACAGTAGGCTGGCATCAGGGAGACAGGGGATGCAGAGAGTATGCAGAGAGAGCTAGCTGAGCTCAGGGATAGGGTGAGCACAGTGGAGGCAAAGAGAGATGTGGCACAGACACAGGTGGAGGTGTTGGAGACATGGAGGGATGTGTTACAGGTACAGGTTTAGGTAGCATAGAGTGAGAGGTAGGTGGCCGCGACAGAGGTATAGTCACTTCACAGAGAGAGATACAATGACATTGTGGGCATCTAGTTTGCGATGAGAGTGAGATTCAGCTGAGCTGAGATTGCAGGCCTTGCAGAGGGACAGAGATGCAGTGGTGGCATGAGGACAGGCTGCACAAAGGGAGAGGGATGTTGTAGAGTCACAGATGCAGACATTACAGGGCGAGAGGGATGCAGCACGGGCTCAGTTGCAAAGGGGGCTGGTTGAGGGGGAGGGCTAGAGACAAATGTGCATGAGCTACACACGTAGTTATAGGTATTGCAGGCAGAGAGGAATAGAGGTTCAGAGCAGGTACAACAGTTGATACTAGCTCAAGAGGCCTGGGCATGGGAGCGGTAGGCTATCAGCACAGATCGAGATTGGTATAGGCATGAGCAGAATGTCGCAAGACCGATAGTTGGGCAGAGAGATGACTTTATGTAGTAGGTGAGCTATTGGAGGGGGTATATGAGCAGGTTGTTCCAGATCCAATGCAGTGCACAGCGCACTATGTCAGTTAGGCTCCACAGCCACCAGGTTCATCCCAATCATTAGGGACACACACTAGGGGATTCAGCGATTACCGAGGACTCCGTCTCCATACGGTGGTTATCAGGGGACACTCACCCATGAGTATCAGGGGACACCCACCCGTGAGTACCAGGGGACACCCACTCGTGAGTACTAGGGGACTCCAGCACACAGAGGGCCAATACCTGATTCTCCGCAGAGGTCAGATGTGGGCAACTCACAGTAGAGCAGGCAGATGCAGGACATTGGTTATTTTTGGAAAATACAGGGTGGATGGTTTGTGCATGTCACCAGAGGGCAGAGGTGATCCACATCTCTGGATTTTGTATCTTATTAGGTGATATATGATGGGGATGTATTGTATTATGACAAGATGTTTATTATTTTGATTATGCAATGGCCTTTATTGATATTATGTATGATGTTTCTTCTATGAGATGATTCATGATGTGGTTTCATATATATATACACATGTTTATATGGATGATTTATGCTTTATGATTACGTTTTATGGATGCACACGTATGTTATCGTGATTATGATTGATGCATAATTGTTTATGAAGATGGATAATTAGGTATAGTTCATGATGTATGGATGCACATGTTTATGATCTATGTAAATGTTTCTATGATTTAGGATTTATGGATGCACATGTGGATGGACGATTTATGTGTGTTTATTTGATTTTTGATGTATGACTTATGGATGCACATGTGGATGAACGATTTATGCATGTTTATATGATTTATGATGTGTGACTTATGGATGCACATGTGGATAGATGATTTATGCATGTTTATATGATTTATGATGTATGATTTATGGATGCACATGTGGATAGACAATTTATGCATGTTTTTATGATGTATGATTTATGGATGTGAAAGGTAAATGCTTACAATGCACCTAAGTGTCAATAAAGACCGTTATGAGAATGTCGATAGGCGATAGGCAGATGGAAGAGTGCATTTGTCAAAAACAACCATTAATATCCTGAGAGGAAGAGGACCTAAGAGGAAAAAGAACGAGAGTACTTGCACAACCGAAATCATAAGCGATGGTCATGATGGAAATGAAGGGTGCATGCAAAGTGGTGAAAATGCAGTGAAAATGAGATTTTTCCATCTTTGGAGCATTGATTTTTACTATAGCATAGGGTACTAAGCACCTTGATATAGAAGACCAAGGCGAGCGAGTACTCCACACATGAAACAAACACAACAAACAAGAAGGTTATCTCAACACCCCGAGGTCATGATGACCTCAGTCGGGCCTGGTGTTGTAATAACCACGAACACACAAAGTTGTCCCAGCGTAACACAAGATCTTGGAGATCTTGGTGGGTCTTACAAGGGATAATTGAGAAGACAGCAGTCAAAACAAACGATCAAGGTATGCCCCCATTTCAATAGGTTAAAGCACGCCATGGTATGGTGGACCAAGGCGACCCTGACAAGTGATGGGAAGGAACCCAAAATGATAAACAAAACTCAAAAGCATCAAGAGATCATAATCAAGACAATAGGTCCTTTGCCATAGGATCAAGGTGATGGGTGTGATTGGTGAGGTCTACTAGGAATGATTCATCCTGTTGAGACCAAAGATGGATGCGAAATTAGGATGACCCAGTTGATGCAGAATGTTTCCGAGGGACAAGATCTTGTAACACAAGAGAATTTTGTTTATTAAGAACTGGTTAGATGTGGGTATAACTTGATGATGAAGCACAAAAGACCAACATAACCTACAAACCTAGGGGCTCGGGGGCCGATCATAGATTAGCCTTGCCTACGTGAAAGCGCAAAGCCCTCGTAGTTCCATAAAGGACCATGGATAAAGCGAAAAGAAAACAAATGGTGACCGATGATGATGGACAAATGCCCCAGGGGCAAATCAAATGATCAACCTTGCCTATGTGACAATGCAGGGGCAACGTAGTTCGACTGACAGACACGACAAGATGGGACCTAGGTAAAGACCGACACAATGGATGATCCTACTTGATGACAAGAACGTGAATGATGTAAGCTCAGAGTGGGATACCGAAAAGCTCAGGAATGGGGGATAGACTAGATGGGTCATCCAATGCTCAATCAATATTTACCAAGTAGCCTGGGATGAGATGGGTGAGGACAATAGTGCGGATGATGGCATAAAATAACTATGATGTCAGGTAGATAATGATTAAGCCCTCTATGGATGACTCCTGTTACTAGGTTTTCATCACCCATACTTATCCAAGGTGCCACGAAAAGGTGGTTTTCACCATAGGATGGATTTATTTCTCTTGACTATTTTCAGATTTTTTTGATTTTTTTGATTTTTTGATTTTTTAACCGGGTGGGGTAACTGAGCAGATTTAGGCATAGAACTTCTTGAGATGCATGATATTGATAGGCTCGTCAAGGGGTTCTCCTTCAAGAGTAGCCAACCTGTATGCCCCAGATCCATATTTGGTGGCTATAATATAGGGTCCCAACCAATTTGCCTCAAATTTTCCTTTCTTATCTCGGTCTTGCTGAGTGCGCTAGTTCTCCTTAAGGACAAGCTCGCCCACCTGGAATTGTTGAGGATGAACCTTCTTGTTGTAACTATGCTTGAGGTGATTTTGATATGCTTGCAGATGATCGTAGGATTTTATTCTCCACTCATCCAGTAATTTCAGCTGTGCAAGCCGTGCAACACGAGCATCCTCTTCACTGATAAGGTTCTTCAGAGAGATTCTCAATGATGGAAGTTCAACTTCGATTGGCAAGACAGCTTCAACACCATACACTAAAGAGTAGGGGGTGTCACCTGTCGGGGTGCAGATGGATGTGCGATATGCCCAAAGGGCAGGATGAATGTGGAGGTGCCAATCTCATCCAGTGTTATTGACAACCTTTTTGAGAATACGGATAAGGGTTTTGTTGGTCGCCTCTGCCTGGCCGTTACCCTAGGGGTAATAAGGCATTGACCAATGGTGCTGGATATGGAAGGTGTCACAGAGGTGTTTCATGGCTTGGTTTTTGAAGGGTTTGCCATTGTCGAAGAGTATGGTGGATGGTATACCATATCTGCAGAGAATATGGTAAAGAATGAATTTGGAAATCCGAATACCGATGATTTGTGAAAGGGGCATTGCCTCCACCCACTTGGTGAAGTACTCAGTGGCAGTAATTATGAATGTATGGCCATCAGATGATGGTGGGTAAATCTTGCCAATCAAGTCGAAACCCCATTGAGAAAATGGCCATGGTGCCAAGAGGGGCTGAAGATCTTGTGCTGGGGCATGAATTAAATCTGCATGTTGCTGGCATGGAAGACACTTCTTCACAAACTCGCAAGCATCGTGTTCCAACGTAGGCCAATAATATCCAGCTCGTAAGATCCTTTTGGCCAGAGCCATACCATTTGAATGTGCTCCACAAACACTGCCATGTACCTCTATTAGTGTAGCATGGGCTTCGGTCTCATTTAGACATCTAAGGAGGATTCCATCATACCCGCGATGATAAAGCGTATCATCAACAATGACGTATCAAGAAGAGCGATGAACGAAGGATTTGCATTGGTTATGTGTAAGATCTGGGGGTATAATGTTATCATGGAGGTAGGTATAGATGTCTTGGTACCATGGGGAGGTGGGACCCACGATATCGCACACCATGTCAGTTTCAAGGATATCATATGCTGGGATTAAAAGTTTTTCTACAAGAAACTCACATTCTGTTCGGTCTTTGGGCATGTCCAGCAGGGAGCCAATAGTGGCCATTGCGTCAGCTGCTTTGTTTCGTACCCTGGGAATCTGTTCAAATTGTATAGAGGTGAAATATTTCTTGAAATCATCCACCATGTGCTTGTAGGGTAACAGCTTATCATCTTTGGTTAGGAACTCATCATTAACTTGTCTAATGACTAGCAAAGAATCACCAAAGACTTTCAATTGGGTTATGTGCCACTATTTTTCAATTTTGAGGCCGGTGAGGAGAGCTTCGTATTCTGCCATCTTGTTGGTACATGGGAATGCTATCCTGAATGACTTTGGGATGTAGTCACCTTGAGGGGTAACTAATAAAATTCCTGCCCTCGATCCATTGTGTGTATATGATCCATCAAAATACAGTGTCCATGTGGGGGTCTCATCGACGGAGAAGACTTCTTCATCAGGGAATTTTGTAATCAATGGATGAGTATCAACTAAAGGGGCTTCCGCTAACTAATTTGCAATTATCTGTCCCTTAATAGCCTTGCGGTCCACATATTCTATGTCAAATTCACTGAGGAGCATGACCCACTTAGCCATGCGGCCAGTTAGAGTGGTTCTAGATAACAGATACTTCAATGAATCGATCTTGGCAATTAATTTAACTGGATGGCTAAGCATGTAATGTCGAAGCTTCTGTGTGCTGAAGATGAGTGCAAGGCAGGCTTTTTCCATGGGGGAGTAGTTGAGCTCGTAGCCAACCAATGTTTGACTGATGTAGTAGATTTCCCTCTCTTTTGATGACTCATCATGTTGTGCCAACAATGCCCCCAGCGCGACTGAAGTGGTGGAGATGTAAAGCAAGAGGGGTTTTCCAGGAATAGGTGGCATCAATATTGGGGGATGGGCTAAATATTCCTTAATTTTATCGAAGCCCATCTGACACTGTTGGTTCCATCGGAAGGTGGAATCTTTTTTTAGAAGGTGAGTGAATGGCTGACACTTATCTGCCAGCTGGGCTATGAACCGACGGATGGACTGCATCTTCCCCTGGAGGCTTCTTAACTATTTGAGACTGTGTGGAGGTGGCATGTCCAAGATAGCTTTTACCTTGGCAGGATCAACCTCAATGCCCCTACAAGAGACTATGAAACCCAACAAATTTCTTGAAGTGACCCCAAAGACACACTTTTTTGGATTTAGCCGCAACTTGTAGTGCTCTAACCACTCAAATATCTTCTTCAGGATGGCAGGATGTTCTGCTCATGTTCTGAATTTTCCTAATAGATCGTCGACATAGTCCTCCATGATGATGTGTATGAGGTCATGGAAGATGACCGTCATTGCCCTCTGATATGTTGCCCCTGCATTTTTGAGACCGAAGGGCATAACATTGTAACAAAAAGTGCCCCAAGGACTTGTGAAGGCCATCTTGTGTTGGTCCTCAGGTGCAATTCGGATCTGGTTATACCCGAAGAAGCCATCCATAAGGGATAACATCTCATGTCCTGCTGTCAGGTTGACCAACATGTCAATGTTAGGCAGGGGGAAGTCATCTTTTAGGCAGGCTTTGTTGAGATCCCTGAAGTCTGTGTAGATGCAAATGTCTCCATTTGGTTTAGCAACTGGTACTATATTGGAGATCCACTCGAAGTAGTCAATTGGTCTGATAAAACCTGCCTCTAGTAACTTCTCCAATTCCTTCTTGACTAATAACGTGACTTGCAGATGCATCTTGCGGAGCTTTTGTTTGACAGGCTTGGCGTCTGGGTGAATGTCCAAGTGATGAACCACTAATGCAGGGGTCTAAGCTTGGCATGTCTGAGTATGACCAAGAAAAGTTAATGATTCCCTCTTGGAGTAGCTGCACAATGACCGGATACTCTTGCTTAGAGAGTGACTTAGTTACATAGGTGACTTTAGGACTTTCAGTCATTCCCAGATTGACTTATTGAGTCTCTTCAATCAGAATAGATGATCGGATAGATAACTGAGTTCCCATAAGGGGAAGATGAACATCTCCATCTTCCGGCACCTCTTCGAGGTTTTCGCCATCAGATGCGTCCTTTATTTTTACTTTTTCAAGGTCACGAAGTGCCTCAGGGAGGTTTTCACTAGATGACTGTTTGTTGCTTTTCTTATCCTTATTTTTGCGACTGGAGTGTTCATCCTCCCCCAATCCCATAAGGTTGACATATGTATCTACAGACATACTAACAGGTGTGCGATTACGTAGGTCCCAATCAATAAGCTCAGGATGGCAAAGGAATAGGCTAATAGTGCTTACGGATAGGCATTCAAACATAGATGATAGGTCGGTGTGGTCGATGTCATCGTACACACATATGATGGATTCCTCCTTGGGTATGTCTTCCAATAAGCCCTTGTCCACAGCGACACTATTGGAAGCATTAGATGATGTTTCAGGGCCTTTCTGCTTTCTGTCATACTCAATGCCCATGTTTTTTGGTAGCTGGAACGTATCAATGGGTTGCAACTATCCTTGTTCTTCTTTTCCTAGAACCCTGCCTTGATAGTTATGCTTTTCCACAAACTTTGTTGGCCAGGGGTACTTTTCTTGAAAGTATTCCTTGAGAGGAGTTTCCGGCTGGGGTTCTTCTCGGTAAACCCATTGGCTTATGTCTTCTTCTAGCGCATCTGTCTTGATACTTGGGGATCTGAAAGTGGTGGTAGGGATGTTTTTACCACTAAAGGTGACAGTCCTATCTTCCTTTGGGGTAGCATGGGAAGGTTGACCATACTCGTGTGGCGATGGTGGCATGGTCGCTATATTAAGAGCAGTATGCATTTCGTACTTGCCACACCCTTTGTCAATGATTTGGACTTTTGTGATTGTAGGATCAGTGATGGAGGATGGAGTGGTTATCACGGTGGATGGTGGATTAATGGATGATGACTGTGATGCCCCCATTTCAACCCTAGGACAATAATGTAAATGGGGAAACGATGCTTCTAGAGCGCGGCAATATTCAAATGGTTGGGGGTCGGCGTAGATGGTGACCTCTTGTCCATTGACTGGGAATTTGAGGCACTGATGGTAGGTGGAGGGGATGGCTTGCATAGCATGGAGCCATGGACGGCCGAGGAGGAGATTATATGGCAAGTCCAGATCAAGGACATGGCAAGTAATGTACTAAACCACTGGTCCTACTTGGACGGGAAGACTGATGATCCCTTCTGAATTCCTTTCTGCATTATCATAAGCCTTGATTGTGATGATCTGATTACTTAAATCCACTTGAGTATACCCCACCTGTTTTATGAATTTTAGAGTACACAAGTTGAGGGCAGAGCCATTATCTACCAAGACTCTTTTTATTTTATGACAGGCAACCACGACTTCAATATGTAAGGGGCGATTGTGATTGACATCAATGTTGGGCATATCATTTTGGCTGAAGTGCAGTTGGTGAGATGAAGCTAGGTGTCCTACCAAGGCTTGGAACTGTGTGGGATCAATGTTATTAGGCACATGGGTTTCTTGTAGGGCTCTGTTGAGGATTTCTTGATGCACGGGGGAAGACTTGAGTAAATCCAAAATGGAGATATGTGCAGGGGTCTTTCCTAAGTAATCAAGGATGTTGTACTGGGAGGTTACAGGAGTCGATTGGGTGGGTGCGGAGGCTGCAGGAATGGTGATGCGGGCTCGTTGAGTAGTAACATCGCATTGAGGGTCTTTAGCTTTGACATGTATCATGGATACACAGGGTTCTACCTGCTCAATGTAATGAATAATGTCCTCGTAATTGAGGGGTACATCCTTATAGCTCACATTATTTGTGCTGTTATTTTGAGGATTACTGTTGGAGGTGCTCGGGCCTTGGTTATGGTTTGGGAAGGCATTTTGATAGATCTGCAATTGAGCATTGGACGATGGAGCTTGACTAGGGTCAACCTTGATGTCACCTCGATCTATGAGATCTTGGACGTAGTTTTTCAGACCCTGACATTTATTCAAAGAGTGTCCTTTGATTTTATGGAACTCACAATATTCATTTTCCCTAAACCATGTGGGCTTAGGTTTGGATTCGTCGAGTGGCTTGGTGATAGGGTACGTGATCGGATAGCTAATCTGCAACAGCTTATTGAAGATGACACTCAAGGGTTCTCCTAATTGAGCATATTGGTGTTTGGTGTTCTCTTGGTTATTTGGATTGGACTGTTGGGGAGGATGGGGTGTCCCTTGCGGTACAGATATGGCATTAGGTATGGATTGCTGTTGTTTCTGGGATGTGTTGGCCACGTGGACATGTTTAGTATCAGTAACAACATCATTTACTGCATTTTTGTTCTTGTTCCAAAAACGTGGCTTGTCGATGAATGACCTTTCCTTATCTTGATTATATATTTTGATGTGCCCCTTGGCAACAAGGGCATGCTCAAGGATGGGTCCCTTCTCTACCACCTCCGCAAAAGTGGTGACACAGTGTAATCGGAAGTGATGAGCCATGTCAAGATGGGAGTTCTCCACAAAGAGGGTGACCATGTCCTTTTCTTTCAAAGGGGTTTTCATTCGGCTTGCTAGGGCACACCACCTTTGGAGGTAGTTAGTGAAGGTTTCCCCTTCACGTTGTTTCTCTTTGAGAAGATCCAAGGTATCGGTATCTTTCTCCAAATTGAAGGAGAAGTAGGATACAAACTTTTCTGACAGGTCTGCAAAATATTTTATAGAGCCCTTTTCGAGGGTCATGAACCACCCTAGTGCGTTGCTTGCTAGACTTCGAGGAAACAGGCGCAAGAGATAGTTGTCATTGTGGATAACTTCTTGACATTGGGAGTAAAACTCCTGTAAGTGGGCCTTAGGATCTTTGTTCCCCTTATATTTGTCAAACTTTGGCATTTCAAAATGTTTGGGGAAGGGAATCAATGAGATGGAGGGATCATACAGATATGGGCATATATCTTCAAACTTGAACGATTGTTTGCCAGTCCCTGCCTGGAGATCTTTCAGAGCGGCTTTGATTTCTGATATGTCTGCATTGACCGGTGTGTTGGACGGATATTGATGGTAGGAAGATTGTGGATTCTGAGATGATGTTTGGAGATGGGCATATGGATAATTAGGAGGTGGTATCCCCTACTGATACGCCAAGGGAGCTTGTTGATAAAGAGGTTGTTGTTGCGAGGCGAGATATGGATGGGTCAGGTAGTTATGGGTGGCGTACTATTGGGAAGTAGGGAGAAGGTGTTGTTGATTAGCTTGTGGATATTGGGGGTGCTGATATGACTATTGCGATGCCACATATGAGGGTTGTTGTTGGTATTGTTGTTGGTTATAATAGTTGTAATGATGGGGTGGTTGTTGATGCATAGTTGGCGGCTGTGGTGGGCGAGATGGGATGTTATGTGGTGGTTGCGCTTGCGGGTGTAAAATGGATGCAAGGAATGGAGATATGGTTGGGGCTGAAGGCTGAGGTTGATTTCCTTGTGGTTGATGCTGTGATGGTTGTGTTGAAAATAGGGGATTGACCAATGGTTGTTGTTGAGGTAGAGGTGTGATTGAGATGTTGTACGAGGGAGGTTGTTGAGCACTAGTGGGAGCATAGGCTTGGGGAGGTTGTTGGGCTACGAATGACGATGGAGGAGGGATGTTGGATTGGGACGGTTGTTGGGGTATGAATGACGATGGTGGAGGATTGTTAGATTGGGGCGGTTGTTGGGGTATGAATGACGATGGTGGAGGATTGGTAGCCCCAGGAGGTGGGGGCAAGGTGGCGAGAGGGTTGCCCCCAGTGTTGACAAGAGGCGGGTTTGAGGGGAGTGGTGTCGGTAGCATTAATGGTTGCAGTTGTGGGATGTTTTGTAGCATGCCATAGGCAAAAGGATCATTGGGATCAATGGTTTGGGGTGTTCCCATGACTGAGATGGTGAGATGTGTGGGATTTCCAACAGGATACAGGACAACATTGTCGAATTCAGGTTGATGCCAACCTTCTATGGAAGGAACGTTGGGGACATACGAGCTACTAGGGATGTCATGTGAACCTTGGGGTACATTAGATGTGGAGGTGCCATACTTGGATAAGTCGACACCTGACAGCAGCTTGACACCTTTTTCAACCAAGCGAGCCAAGATCTTGTCACCATGTCTTTCGAGAAGGCGTTCTGTCATTTGTGCATTAACAGGGTTGCTGAAGTGTTCCTCGAATGTGAGCTCAGGTTGATCAGCCATGTTTTCCTCCCCAGGTGGTGACATGTTTTGACCATCCACATTGGATTGTGATGAGGTTCCATTGTGGGGATCGTGAGGGATATTAGCACCATAGTTAGGATCTGATGAAATGTTGACTATGTTGGTGGGATTTTGAGGGTTGCTCGATTGGGCATTTAGGGTTTTTTGGTCGGCCATTTTCTTTGCCTGTGATTGAGTCTGGACAGGCATGCAAGATGATGAGATGGATCAAGATATTGGGAAGACCTAGATGATGGAAGATTGATTCGACTTGATGGGAGATTAGCTGATGATGATCGATCAGACTGACGTGGATTGATTTGATGGCACCAGATTAGTCTAGGTTTTGGATTTTGATCTGGATAGATTTGATGATGTGGGGGTTGGATTGATCTGATGATTAGGATTGATGTGATGTCAAATATAATGAAGACCGAGATCCACAACCGAGTTTAAGAAAGATCCTTGGTAACACTAGGTATTGATTGAAAGGTGGATGTATGATAACGACACCGAATCCAACTTGAGATAGAAGCGGATCGATTGGGTCAGAAAAGGATAACTGACTTAAGACGGATAGCGATCCTAAGCCAGTTACGATGATTATGATTAGGGATGAATACCTAGGTCAACTCGGATGACTACACCAATGGGGTTTATATGGAATAACAGAGATCGAAGATGAAAGCGAGTTTAGGACAGATGGGGAGCATCTTAGGGTAGATGAATGGCTCTCAAAACAAGCAAAAGAGTGTTTAGGATAAATGACTTTTAGAACGAAGGGATGAAGACTCAGAACGGATGTTCAGATGTTTGTTTTGGATGCTGAATGGTCATATCGATGTTCAAAATAGAGGGACAATGAATGCCAAGTGATAGTATAGGCTGGTCAAGAGTCAGGTCTGCCACAGCATTAGGACAGGTCCACCACAGCACAAGGACAGGTCTGCCACTGCACTAGGATAGGTTCACCACAGCACAAGGATAGGTCCACCACAGCACAAGGACAGGTTCACCACTGCACTAGGACAGGTCCGCCACAGCACTAGGACAGGTCCGCCACTGCACTAGGATAGGTCTGCCACAGCACAAGGACAGGTCTGCCACTCCACTAGGATAGGTCCACCACAGAGTTAGGACAGGTCCACCGCAGCATAGGGACAGGTTTGCCAAAGGATAAGTTTAAGCTTGATGTTTTGATGGATGGGTGAGGCAAAGGACCCAAAATATAGCAATCATAGAAGACTTGGCCAAACTGATAATCACTAGTTTTTGCACAAGAAAGACAATTCAAATAGCACGACCCTAAGATTTAGTAGAAATGGGTATGGTCAACAAAGTCTTCTACTCTAAGATGCACATGGTTGCTAAGGAGTCCTCGATATACACCTGGTACGTGAGGCCCAAACTGTGAACACCAACCCATTACAAGTGTGAGTCAGGAACCTTAGCGAGATACTAAAGGCTCAGACCAACTCTTCACGTCATCCCGACGCTTCGCCAATTACAACGTGATTGGATTGAGGTACAGCTTTCGCTCTCCCCCCTTTATATACCCCGCCAGTACACGTGGTTGGAATCATCCCTTGGAGTGATGAAATCCCCAAGCAGGTCCCACTAAGAAAATGAAAAATAGGGGTGACTCAAAGGACTTGGAAAGCTATGATTTCTCATCACCCAGGATCGCCAAATGGCGCAAGGGGATTGGATACGTCAAATAGCCTTCCCAAACATGCCAAACAAGGTTTATTGACCCCTTTAATTAAACTATGTGCCTAATTTACCAAAAGACAATCGGCAAAAAAAATTGAAATTTTACCTTCGGGAGGATAGGTCCACCACCCTGCAGGGACAGATCCACCACTCTGCAGGGATAGGTCTGCCACTTCAGGACAGGTCCACCATAGTAGGATAGGTCCACCACTACAGGACAGGTCTGCCACCAGAGGACAAGTCTGCCACTCTGTTAGGACAGGTCCGCCACAGTAGGACATGTCCGCCACTCTGTTAGGACAGGTCTGCCATAGCAAGACAAGTCTGCCACTCTGTTAGGATAGGTCCGCCACAGTAGGACAAGTCGCCACTCTGTCAGGATAGGTCTGCCACAGCAGGATAGATCCACCACTCTGTAACCTGGACCTACAAAAATGCAAAAAACAACAAACATGAAAGAAAGAGACCTGTTTGTGGGTCCCATCGGGCGTGCCAGAAATGTGATAGGTCGAATGTGAGCATTAGAAAATGAGCAGCAAATAAAAGAGTGCAAATAAACACCAAAACAACCTACACCTCAAGATTAGCCTAAGTTGGAATCAACACAAGATAAAAGCAACAAATGGAACTTTATACCTTGTCTCGAATCGATCCTTTGGTTGGCCCTTTGATCTTTGATGTGTATGCTCCTTGGATGGCACAAGATGCAAGCTAAATGATGATGTGAGGATGAGTGCAAATGGATGAAAACATGAAAATGGCTAAGTGTAGGTTGAGAAATAAAATTGCAAGAGTTTGGCTAGCAAAATGATCTCCCCCAAAATGAGAGAAAAGAGGGGGTATTTATAGGAATTTTGAGAATTCCTAGAGGAGATGGATGGCCAAGATTGAGCCACCAAATATCAAGATGTAGGGCTAAGGTGAGTTGAGAACTCACAAGCCCTCACATCTTGACATGTGGCATGGGGAGAAGGTTAAGAAAGATGAGGTGGAGATGAGGTGTAAGAGAAGTACATGACATGGAGGGGGGTACAAAGTACCTTGGGATTGGACAAGATCTCCTCATAAAGGAGGTCCTTGTCCCCATGTGGGTGAGAGGACATGTGAGGAATTAAAAATTCCTCAAATATTCTCATGGGGAGATGGGAAAGAATAAAGAATAAGGAGAGGACATGTGGGAAGAAGTGAAGGAATTAAAAATTCCTTTTGGGTGCCTTGGGGGATTAAAAGGTGAATTAAAAATTCACATGGGGAAGTGGAGTACCTTGTCCAAAAGGAGAAAGCCTTTAATAAGGTTGACTTAAGGACACATGCCATAAGTGGGAGGAGGATTAGGTTAGGCTAACCAAATGATTAAGGTTGTGCAAGTACTCAGTTAGATGAACTAATGACTCATTAGAAGCAAGTGGGAGATTATAGAGGATGTGACCCTAATGATGACTAAGGGTGTGCACATGCTAACCCTAGTTAATTAGAAGAAGATAAAGTAATTAAGATGGATTAGAGACCAACTTGCAAAAGTTGGAGGATGTGACCATGAGAGAGAAAAGAGGAATTAAAAAATGAATTTTAATTCTAAAAGGGAATATGACTAAATTAAATGGTATATTTATTTAATTTAGAGGAGGAAGAGGGGTAAAGTATTTATTAAATTAAATACTTTAAGACTCTTATGTAAGACACAAAGTATTAATTAAACAAATGGTTTAATTAATATTGACAGAAGGGATGAGCAATTGGATGAATAAGGAGACGCGTTTGATCATATGGAAGTGATCAAATTGGACGTCTACATCAACAATCGTGGTGGGGAGATTGTCAATGCTATCACTAGTGGTTGAATCTTCGTCACTGTCCTTAATACTTATTATTTTTTTATCAATAAGGTCTTGGATGAGATTTTTGACTTGAATATAATTTGATGTTGTGTGTCCATTTATTTTGTGCAAATCACAAAGGTGTTTCTCATTATACCATGGTGGTTTAACTTGAGGCTCTTGATAATTGTCATAAATTGGGATCTTGATGAGATTCTCCTATACCAGTTTCTTCATGACAGATTCAATTGATTCCCCAAGGGGTGTGTATTTTCGTTTGTTACCTTGTGATATTTGTACTTTAAATTCACCTTGTGGTGATTGATTTTGGAGATGTGGTTATTGATATTTGAGATGTGGTGATTGATCTTTGAGATGTGGAGGTTGGGTTTGTTGTTGATGTTGTTGATCTTGATATCCAACTTCTTGACATTGGAGATATTGTTCTTGATGTGGTTGTAGACACAACTCAATGCTTTGATGACATGGTTTAACCAATGGAAGAGTGTATTTATTTTGGGGTGGAGATGTCCCTTGGTGTAATGAATCAACTATTTTGGTAAGTGTAGCAATTTGATCTCACAAAATTTGATCTTGTTGACCTTGAAAACTTTGATATAGTTGATTTGGTTTTTGTTCAAGCATATTTGGAATGTATACTTATGGTGTTTGTATGGGATCATGGAAAAAATGATTTTGGACAATGTTTTGATTTGGGATGATGTTTAGATTTGGCATTATAGGTTGAAATTGAACATTGTTTTGGTTGGGAATCACATTGCCTTGATTTAGGTAAAATTGATTTTGCATGGTGTTACCTTGACTTGGATCAATACAAGGAGTCGTTAACATATTGTTTGGACTTTGAACAACATTTGTATGATTCACAAACATATCTATCCCAAAGTTTACCAAGTGCAGATTTGAAATGTTCATGTTTGGTAAACTTGTACTTGGTATATTCACATTTGGCATGTATGGATTTGGTGGGATACTTTTGTTTTGTTGAATACTCATGCATTGATTGTTTGGTTGATAGATTTATAAGTTTTGAATTTGATTTAAATCTATCATAGGGAAAGGTGTTCCAAAATTTAGATTGGGCATACTCACATTTGTTGTACCATTGAGGTTTGTAGGAGATAATGATGTCATGTATGGATTGCATAAATGTGAGTTTTGATAATCAATTGGAATTGTAAGGCTTTGATAGTTTGGTTGAATTAGATCACTCATGATGCATGAATCAAGTTTATATTCCATGTTCTTCTTGTGTTTTGACCTTATTGACCTCTAAAGGTTTTAGGACCAATGATGAGATGAAGGATGAGAGGGGTGAATGATATGGGTGTTGAAATTTTAGGAACCTTGGAGGGATACTAGACTTTAGGACTTTTGGATTTTTGATTTTTGATTTGATTTTGATTGGAATTTGATTTAGATTTGATTTTTATTTTGATTTGATTTGGATTTGATTTGGATTTGGATTTGATTTTGATTTGATTTGGATTTGATAATGAACTCATAAACTCCAAGAGGTTGGATTTTATCTTGGAATAAACTTGTCCATAAGGTGATAATTTAACTAAGTGTATGAAGAAGGATTCATCTACACACACCTAGTCAAACAAGATGATTTTTATTTGATTTAAACAATTTTCCAAAAGTATAGTATGAATGATTTTTCCAATGGTTCAAAAGTTATTTGTGAGATGGGATGATAAATGTTTGGGACAAATGAAGTGTTTGATTTTGATCCTAGATGAAACTAAGAAGAACCTTATTTACAAGACCTAGATAGTGAAGAACATGTTTTTCCCTAAGAGTAGTTTAAACCAAAAGACAATTTTTTACTTGAAAGATCATAAGACAAAAGATAACAAGCACATGTGTGGGGTTCAATTGATTTCATCTTGATTAATGAAGCCTTTTTACCACAAACACTTTCTTGCTTAGTTTTTCAAACTAAATGTCTATGTCTCAATTTCTTTTCATCCCAAAAAGTCCATTATGTGGAAATCAAGAGAATCAAGGCAATAGTTCCCTAATGTTCACTTTAGAGAACAAATTGAGATATAAATCCAAATACTTAGAAGCCTCTAGGGATGAAATCCCTAGGGACAAGCAGTAGCACTTGGATTTTTCAAAGGTATTTGCTTCTTCCAAAGGTTTGAAATTTTATTTCCTTGTTGAATGTTTGTTTTCAATATTTTGGATCCAAGCAATGTGTTTAACTGACTCAAAGATTACACAATCCTAGGATGGAAGAGAAAATATTTGTTGAATTCCCACTTGGATAAATCTAGCTGCGCTAATTTAGAGCAGATGATTAGAAGCTTGAACACATTGGCTCCCCTCCACGACACTCACTTATATGGGTCAAACAAGCTTTTATTCTCATGAGTCTCCCATGATGAACTTTTCATCTATACAAAGAATCACAAATGTGTGGGATGACTCCAGAGGTCTGACCTCCTGATGCCAACAAATATTAGGATTTTGGAGTCTAAACAAAGGTTTGTAGTAAGGGCATCCAGTTTAGGGGGTGCAATGATAAAATCATTATGAGAGATCTCCCAATCCTTAGAACAAGGGCTTTACGCATCATAAAGACACTTGGGGAGAGTTATCATGAACTACTCCCATTGTTTACAATTTTCATCGCAACCATAAATTTATATAGTGGTTTGGAAGAGCTCGGCTTATGCTCATTATCGCTTGGGTCATTCCCTTGGGGTGAGTACTTTTCCCACCAAAGCAGGCCCTCGAAAGGTAAAAAAAAAGTGAGTAAGTACATTCGTAGTTCTATCAATCTTTGTTTGCGTGGACAAAGAGAGAATACACACAATATACTTATCTCACACTAGCAAGATTTGTTCAATTTTTAAGAGCCCAAATTGAAGTGTGGAGGTAATCTTTTAGACAACCTAATATCACCAAAAGACTTTTGATTCTCAAGATCATCGTGAAGCATGAGAGAAGTGCATATGCCTTTTCAATGATATTAATTTGTAAAAAATATTACAAAACAAGAAAGACACATGTTCATTTTAGACCTCATAAGCAGTAATGGGTTCTTTTAATAACACCAAATCAAGTGTCTGAATTTGTTTTGTTTAATTCTTAAAAACCCAAAACCAAATCTAGTAAGTTTCTAATGTTATTTTTATCCCTTTGATTGTTCTTTTTAAAGCCCAAATGAAATGTATTGGAGTCTTAAAACTGAAGATTACAAGATCCTAAAGATGGGATTATAAATGCTCCCAAATTTTTTAAAAACACTTGTTACAATCATGAGATATTGTCATAGGAGGCCTTCTCCTTGTTTCCTCCTTTTCCTAGGCAATGGATATCAAATGCTTTTTCTTTCACTTCAATGCTCCATGCTCCTCTTAAAACCTAGAAGCCAAGCTCAAAATTTTAGATGAGATCAAGAAACAAGAAGATATGAGGGTTAGATGAATGATTAAGCATAAATACCCTAAAATTTAGACCATGTTACAATGTGATTTTACTTTAGGTGTAAAATTTAAAATTTTAACTCTACAAAAAATTAGAAACACCTACACCATTACATAGCTTATGAAATTCTACTCCATTTTAAAAAAAAGCTTCAAAAAAGACATCTGTATGACCAAGATATGGCCATTTTAAGATTGACTATAAAAGCACTAAAACAAAGAGCATATGCACTAAAATAGAGAGCATATGCACTAAAACAGAGAGAAAATGCACTGGTATGGGTTGTGGATGCACTATAACAAGGATTTGATGAGCCAAAATAAACCACCAACATGCTAAAACAGATAGTGGATGCGCTACATTGGAATTCACGAACGGACTTGTTGACGAAACTTGCAAGAAAAATATTAAAAATGGGGCTAGGCCCCACGGTGGGTGCCAAAATGTGAACACTTCAACCTAGACCTATTCAAACATGGACAAACAAAAAAAAATATTTCTCAAACAAGTTTAAACCAAAACATTCCCTATGGAATTCATTTAAGCATAAGAACAAGAAAACAACATAAAATATCAAATAAAAGCTAATGAAATCTCATTCGAATGATCAAACCAACATCCCATAGGGGAATTGGTGCTTCTTTGATGTGGAAAGAATCCCTTTCCCAATTCCTTGATAAGCTCGATGATGGATGTGCGATGAACAAGATGAATTTGATGCAAAATTCCAATAACCTAGCTATGATGGAGAAATTCTATGCTAACTTGGATGAAATTCTGGATAATAAACTTGCATAAACCTCCCCCTCAAAATCAATAGAGAAGACCTCTATTTATAAGGAAGAAGGATGGAGGATTGAAGAATAGGAAGAATGTGGGATTGAAATTTAACCAATGGCATTGTGCCACTTGTCAACATGCTAATGAAGGAGAGTGGAGCACATTTTGAACAATGTGCATGTTAAATGCATGTAGGTGGAATTTGAAATTCAAAAGATGGCTTGTGGAAAAGAGTTGTAAGAGGAGTTAATGCCAAGTTGGCCCAAGAAAAGGACATGTAAGAGCATTTAATTCCAAGTTGGAGGACAATATTCCTTTAGGAGGGAGATTTCAAATTTGTGGAATATTCCAAGAATATGCCACATTTGAATGAAAATAAGAGAATTAATAAATCAAATAAATTGATTTACATGTGCAAATTGCAAAAGCTAGAGGAAATGAAGATTAGTGTTAGGAGTTAATTAGGATTTAATTAACTTAGATGGAAGTTAGTTGATTTGACATTTGATTTAAATATTTAGATTTTTTTTGATACATAAGATTAGTATTTTATTGATAATAAAAGTAGAAATACAAACATCTACCATGCAGGTATGAAGGTGATTAGTAAACATGCTAAACCACTAGCCCATAAAAACAACTACAAAATCTTACCAAAATGTTTCACCGTAACACCAAAAGCCCAAAAAAAATCAAAGCCAAACCATTTTAATGGCATTTACACAGCCAAGGCTACCAAAAACCTAGACAAACCAAAACTAGCACCTACCACCCATAAAAAAATGAGCCATTACCTAGCTTACATAATTTTTTTCAACTTTACAAAATCTTTGAATTCTGCTTTCCACTCCAAATAGTCAACCACCATTAGCCCGAAGAACCTCTTTAGAAAAACCACAACAACCACCACAATCGGCAGATGCCGCATTAGACCCAGTCCCTGTAAATCTAGGAGGAAAGGAAAAATCTTCACCATGTCCTCCGAGCTCACCCTCTCCACATCACAAGGCCTTGAACATCCCCTACCTTTGATCACCACATGAAGAACCTCATCCACTCCTTCAACCAAGTTTTCTCTAAATATTTTAACCGACAAACTTTTTGCTTCCACCTTTGGCTTCAAATTGTCCAGAAGAGAAGCAAGGAAATAGGAAGAGACATGCAAATTGTCTTTTCTGTACTCCCTGCACTCCAAATGACCAAAGACCAACATCATTTTCACGGCTGCCAACACCAATGGATCATAATTCAACATAATTTCTTTTAATCTTTGATCTATGACCTCCCTAAATGAGGCTTGTCTCACCGATGACCACATAGAGATAGGAGTGTTGGCCCCAAACCGAGCGAGGCCCACCACTAAAACCTCAATAATAAATTTAGATCTCTTCACAATTCTCAACCCCACACTGAAAACACCCAATAAGAGAGATATAAGAAAACCATAGACGCCACATTTTTGTGAAAAAGGCTTAATGCAAAATAAGAGCTAAGATTGCAATAAATAAACCCAGACCATGAAAATGCCGCCAACCTCCACAAATCGTATCCCCTTCCTACGTGCAATATGTCTTAACCAAGAATGGAGATCTCATTTCCATTATTAACGTTCATTGAAATAAGTGTCATAGCTATTCATCACCGTATGCTCAACTTGTTGACAAGACAAGCTAACTCCAACTTGCCAACATTTATGCCGACTTGGCTTGAAAGACTCCCAACCATCTGCCATAGTGGCAACCCATGCCACCTCCCTCTGCCACCATGGAGGGATGCCCGCCCATCCACCCATGATTTAGATATTTAGATTTATTTAAATCAAATGAGAGGATAGTTGGGAGATTAGTAATTAAATGAAGAACATTATATTTAATCAAATAAAGTTTATTTATTTAATGAAAAGAGATGACTTTAGGATTTAATTAAACAAAGTTGATTTATTTAATTAAAGAGAGAATATTAGGATTTAACTAAATAAAGTTTATTTATTCAATTACATGAAGACATTTAGGATTTAATTAAATAAAGTTGATTTATTTAATTAAAGGAGGAATTTTGATGAATTGATTAAATAAAGATTATTCAATTAATTGGATAGTAAAAAAATGATCAAGGAAGAATCGAAGTTAGTTAATCGAGATTGAGTGCATGATATCAATCAAGATATTTTGAGTCTCTACAACAAGAATGTAATATTCCTTGGAGTTGTTATTTTAAGTGAAATTTATAATTGAAATGGTGGGAAAGTGATCCCCACCAAAGTTTTATTTGTTGATTATAAAATCTAGGGATCTTAATAGGTTAGTTTCCCTACAAATTTCATTATGAAAGATATCACAAGGTGTAAATATTGACTTTCAAATTCAAAGGTGAGCCAATTAGGCTTGGATCTCAATCCTTAGGACAATAGGATAGATGTAAAACCAAACTGAAATGATTTGAAACATTCAAACTAATTGAACAACAAGACCTAATGCATAAAATACAAATTCCTGAATATGCAAAAATGGAAATGACAACTTGTAGGAAGATTTGAGAAGGGTGTGAACACATGTACCTATCACTAGAAACTTGTTTTGAGGAGTGCAAAGGGACTCATTTTCTCCTGGGTGAATGGTTCTAGTCTAGGGCTCCAAAATATCTTTTGGCAGTCCTTTGATGTTGGATCTTGGATTTTGTTTGACATAGGTCCCATTGTCCAAAAGTCTGAAATAAATTTTGTAACTTAGTTTCCATGTCTTGACATTTCAATGATGACAATTTGTGCAACAGTGCAAAAATTGCTCCTTCAATAGTTCGTCAATTCTTCATTCACCTATAATCTGCACATACACAAAGAGGAAAAATGTTTTGTTTGTATGGGGGTTTGTCTTGGTCAAACACCAAGTTTGGTAATTAAACCTTGATAGAAAGATAATGAAAAAGGAGAAGGAAATTATGAATGAACAATGCTTGCTACAACTCACCACCCTTCAATGGCTTCCATTAAAGGATTGAAGTCAAACATATCTCTCCAAGGAACTTGATCTTGCTTTACTTGATGGATTTGGATACTTGAAATGCTTGGATGCTTTAGGATCAATAATGCATATTAGCCTTCACAAGATGACATCAACACACATAAGCTTGAACATGATGTTAGGATCTTGATTGTTGCAACAAGTGATTGATAAATTTTCTCTTGAATGCTCAATTATGCTCCTGACAACAATATTTGATCTTGAAAATATTTGATCATGCGTGTTAGAATGTTGCTTAGATTTCAAATGATAGGAGACTGTATTTATAGGTGTTTATCTAATTTCCTGAAAATTAGATTTTAAAAGTTGATAATTGTAATTGTAATTTGAATCATTAAATTACTGCAAAAAAACATCTTTTAAAATGGGTATTGGCACTTAAAGGGGACCCATTCACCCATGGGAAAATGGGTCCTAGCCTATAAGTCCAAGACACACATATTCCATGGTGATTTAATTATTAAATGCATTAATTAAATATTGGTCCCCCTTTTAGAAAACAATAAAAATAAGGCTTTGGAATGCATAATTTGGCAAATTAAAAGCTTAATTAAGTCCAATAAATTAAGGGACCCAAATAGTGTAAAATTGTAAAGGTATACAATTTCCTACACTACAATAATTATATGTGTAGACACTTAAAAATGTTTCAATGGATCACATTGGCTAACTAACATTATTTCGTCCTAAAACCCATCCTCTTTTCACTTATTGGATTAAATTAGCCTATATATTTAATTTAATTGCCTCATTTTCATTTATTAATCTAATTGACCTAGTTAGGTTAATTCATTCACTTTCATGCTAACATTTCGTCCTCTTAAATTGAATAAATAAAATTATTTAATTTAATCCCTATTTAATTAAATAACCCTTTAGAAGTTATTTAATTAAATATCATCACTTCCCCTTTCCATTAAATAAATTAACTATTTAATGGTAAAAAAGCACAAAGTTGTGTTACACATTATAAAGGAAACAACCAA